>JACXSJ010002450.1:7427-45254 GCA_014851325.1 Pentalonia nigronervosa | reverse complement strand
TGCGGGTATTAATTTGATTTAAACAAATCTCTATCTTTTCAATGCCTATTAATCTGGTTACGTCGTGTTGACACGGTCGCAGTAAACTCGTAATCGTCACACTCACAGATAACGATTTATGATATAAATGTATTGTTTAAAAATGTAAAGCGATCCGTTAAAAATACAACTCGATCCATAGTTTGAAAACCTCTGCATTGGATATAATGCCTGTCATTTCTTTAATTATGTTTAAAAATATACATTATTACTTCCACGGTGTACTATTTAAGTAAACAAATTATCATAATAACACTGGAAATAGTTTATAATAGATTTGTAGGTCTGTATTATCTAGTAATTTGCGTACATAATTTTGAGTGATAATTACGATTTATTTTAAAACTTCTTACAATTAGATGGGAATGTAAAATAAAAACTTTTTGTTTGGTAAATGGTTTTGTGTATTCACTTTTCTTATAATTGTAATTTTATAAAAGTTGAAGTACTAAAAATTATTTTTTTCTGTCTTAAGAGCAAATAGGTGTTACACTTTTCCCCTATAACTTAAGTAATTCTTAAATGAGTGTGAATTATGTGTACTTATAATGGGATTAAATTAACGTAGACACGCGGTTAAACAATGATTATTATATTATATACTTGTATTATATGTGAATCATAAATATTCATCTAATATATTTTTTAATATTTAATTATATTTGTTTATTATATAAAAAAAATGGTAGGTGCAAGTGAATAGGAATTATTTTTTTCAGAATGAGAGAAATCATTATTTATATACAGTAGAATCTGCTTAGTTGGGATACACTGGGCGGTGACCTATTTGTCCTCATTATCCGACTGTTCCAATTAATCGAATAACTAATAAATCAAAACTATTTAAGTGCATATAATATGTACACAATAAATTTATTTACAAAATACACACGTAGTTAATTTTCATACTTTGTTTAAAAAATATTATTAATAATATTATTATATCGTAAATTAGTTAATCGATTGAATTATTAAACATATTTACCATAAATTATTGATTAACATACTTAATTCATACTTTGTTAGACTAAAAGGTACTAAATTCTCTTCAATAGCGTTAAAAATTACCTAGCACTCCACGGTAATGAGTTTTTAAACTCTTGATGATCCTTGATATTTGGTGGTAGAAAGTCTAGTGTAATATTTTTTGTCTCTTATCTTCAGGGAGTACTTATTAATAGGAGAAAAAGAAATTTAACAAATATAAAATACATAATATAAAATTACTATATATATACATATATAAAATATAATAGATCCATAAAGATTTAATAATTACAGTTCCGATGAGAAAGTAGGTAAGTATAGGATAGAATATCTTGTTCGTCACTTTTATCTTTGTCCCTTATAACCAATGTTTTGTCATCAATAAACGAAGTTAAATTGGCCAAAACGAATACGTTCGTTCGGAACTATGCCAATTTGTCCTCATTAAACGGATTCTACTGTATTAAGAATTATGCTTTATAATTTATTTTATTTCATAAAATAAAACTATTATATACATATATATACATCATATAATTTAGTAATATGATTTATTTTAAATTCTGAGCAGCGCGACAAATGTATTGATTTTTTACAATAATGTGTATTTTTTCTATCTATCGTAGCATTTTGGGCAGTATAAAATTAAGGAACAATAGACATTTTTACGCAAAACCATTTTTTGACAAAATCAATATTGTTTATTTGGCGTAACTCAACAACTACTGTACATCAGAGCGGTACCCACTCACCCACCTTTTTTAATTTGTTTAAATTAAAAATCAAGGTAAACGTCTAAAAATCCAATGAATATAATTTTAATTAAATTCTTTTGCTTGAGTAATTTTTTTTATTAAACGTTTATTGTATTGTCTATTGATAAATTAAAAAGAAAATATACTTCTTATTCTTATACATATATTTAATATTTAGTATAATCATCTCTTTATCATTATATCTTATTAGTTTAATTTTAATATACTTTTTATTTTCTGGTTAAACTATCGTATGTATTTAAATTACGGAGAGTTACAAAAGAATAATACATTAGTACATACAAAATACAATTATATGTATTACAGAATAAATTCTTATGCAGAGAAAAGTTGTAAACAAAATTATCTTCAAGTTTATAAAAAAACAAATTTTAATTAGTTGTAAATTATTAACGAATGTATCGAAGACTTAAAGATTTTACTTTGAATTCATAATACTTATTTGATAAAAAAATTCAAACTGGAGAGATTGTAAAGTAAAATACAATTTAAATCCAATCACGGCAAAGAAATAAACGTACCATGAGCAGTAATTAAAATTAATATTTGTTTGTGCAAAAAAAAAAACCTATCTAAATGCATTATTACAGTTTACTCAATCCGTATAAGTAATTAATTTAATAGGGATGCCTCTAATTATGTATAAATATACCTAATTAAAATACATTATAAAATAAAACAAACAATTAATAGAACCACAGTAAATGTTTAAATATTACATGAAAATTGTCATAAACTTTTGCATGTTATTAGAGTTGTACAGTTTACAGTTTACATTTAAAAATTTAATTATTTAGTTAATGAATTATAATTTTAGTTTTATGATGTACATTATTAAAGAAAGTTAATTCATTAATAATTATTCTACAAGCTATTGAAGTCTTTGAATTGCATCAGCTAAAACATTGCAGCTGGTATTATCGATATCATATCTAACGAACTAGGACAAATGGATGTGGTCATTTAGGCATGTAAACATTTTAATATAAAATAATAATAATATAATTCACACGACGACAAAAATAAATTATAAAAGAAATAATCATAAAAATATAATTTTTTTCTGGATAGGAATTATTTAACGTTATAAAAATTGATTAAAACCATCTGCAAACCAGTAAATTTCTATAGCAATAATTTTAGCTAACCGAAAACAGTGACTTGAATTACTTTTATGCAGTTGTACATATATAAATTTATTAAAATACAATACGTAATATTGATTTATTTAAGTATATTATGTAATATTATAAGTGGCCTATGGCGTAAGTAACGTTTTAATATTTTAATTAATGATAAATAATAATAATAATAAATAATTATTTTAATATATCAAATGTTCATAATCAATGTATTTTTACTGAAAACAGTTATATATATAAATATATTTAATATACTAAGTTCTGACTCACTTCAAAAAATTTGGCGATCTAAATACAAATGTGAGTATAAAACACGAGTTTATACAAGGATTCGCTGTTTAGAAGTACTAAGAAATAAATAAATTAATGAATACACTTATAATTCAAAGATTGCAAAAGTCGAGGCAGCGGTTACCATTAATCGTTTGAAAAATAAAGTGGATGAAACCCTGAAACCAACATCGACTGTATTCAACAAATGTATTTCTGAATTATCAGAAGCGGCTAAGGTAATACTATTAATTATTATAATATATAAATAATTACAACATAATAGTATGAGATACAATTATTTATGCAAGTGCATGTATAAAAAGTTGACCTGTTGAAACATATCGGGTGGCGTTCCAGTCACGTCCCTTCCGTTAAAGGAGGATGCGCGGGATTCTAGTGATTGATAAAATTATATTTAATTTTAGGACCATCAAGTCTATCACTGAAAAAATTCGTACGACAAAAACAAAACTAAATTCAAGCAACCCCGAATGCACCACAGGAAACACCACTGAATAAATATTAAACAGACTTTTTCAAAGTGTACTCAACATCAACAGATATTACTGAACTATTTTTACTAGACGATATTGGATCAAGCAAAAAACGTATTTTAATATTTTGAAGAAACCGTGGTTTAGAAATTGTGTAAAATTGAAAAGTTTTGTATTGTGATGGAATGTTTAAAATCACTCCAACCATTTTGTCTTAAATTGTTGTAATAAATTTTCCAAAGCTTTGGAAAATATACACCCACTTATATACGCTCTTTAAACAAGAAAAGATATACACTTACATACTTAAATGTTACACTAATTAAAGCCTGAATTACATCTGACTTCAATATTCTGTAAATTTGGGTATTATATCAAATTATTGAAATAATGCTGATTTTTCAATCTTAGTGAAAATGGTTGTAGCATTAATTCGAATTAATAATATTGATTTAGATATTGGATCGTTGTTCAAATATTTAATAGACGATCTACAACTCTCAATAGATTGGCTTGAAGATAATTACGTGGGACGAATTAATAGAAATCAAAGAAGGTGTCGATAACCTTTATTTCCACTAAACATTTGGAACGTGTATTATAAAGTTTAAATGTAAAAAACAGAATCAATTTTCATACCAGAGCTGCCAAAAGAAAATTGAAAATGAAATTAAACGTTAATAATCTAAGTTTGTGGACATTTATAACTCGCCTCAAAAAGTAACAAGGAGGTAGAGATTTTTATCATAATTATTCAGAGGAAATAGTCCTCCTAAAAATTAAAACAAATATTGGTGTTAATAATAATTGGATTTTTAAAATCGTTAAATATATGAACGTAGGGGAACTTTGTCATTTATGAAAGGAATAACTCAAAATATTTCTGCAGAGTAATTTAAAACTTTAATTTTTATATTTTATACACACGATATTCTGAATTTTAGAATTTACACTTATTTTAATAACATGGGATAACCATAATAAAATAATTGTACTATTATAATTATTTTTTTGCGTTCAAAAATTTTTATGTCCAAGCAGCCTTGTCCATTTATTTTGATTGGTTTATCTGATGTCTCTAAGAAGTAAAGTAAGGCTCTGAGAAGTATATGGAACAAAAAAAAATTCTGTTAGATTTTCTAAATCTATTACTGTAAGCAGTGGTGTGGCGAATAGTTATAAATTATTCAATAATTGAATATTATTTATAAAAACACATGGATATTTGGATTGTATAGATTCATTGATTTTGATAAAATTTGCCCAAATTTATACTTAATAGATATATAGATCACACTCTACTTTACATTCAAACATTTCAATTATTTTCATTCATCGTACATTTTTGTAAGTATGCGGATTGTCAGTACAAATTTTGTTTCAGCTAAACAAATCGACAAACAAAAATCATAAACTTTTCGTAAACTGTTCAAGTTACGCCAGGAGATTCCCAAGTTGCTTGTGTAAAAGCGTATGCCAATCTAAACGATGTGCTTATTTTAAATATAAAATATGAAATTTAGCAGCCGTTATCATAATTCATTATTCTGCTTAAAAAAGACATAAATAAATACAAATTAAAACAAATTACTGTCTACGTATATAATCGTCTTATTCTTTTTTTAAAAGTTTTTTTTATGTATATTTTATGTAACTTAAATATTCATAAATATTGAAAGATTAAATAGGCATTAAATGTATAAAAATTAAATGGGAATTAAATATTTATAAATAATTGATACAAATTAAATATAAAACTATGTATGGTATCAAAATAAATAAATAAATAAATAATTCAAGTAAATACAAATAATAATGTGTGTGGTAAATGTTTTATATAGAAAATGAATAACCTCATTGTGAAAAGTGTGAAAAAGTCGTTTTAAATTCACTCCAAGCATGACTGCGACACATATATTTTTATCAAATTTGCTTATTATGCAATAACATATATTTTAAATATTTAGTTAAAAAATATATAGGTACCTATAGGTATAACTGATTTTTAATTAAGTTGAGTTCTTTTTAGATTCTGAATGGAGCGATGAAGGTATTGATTTTAAAATGATGTGTGTTTTTTTATGTATTTGTACACGATTTTTACTAGAAAAAAACGATTTGGTTTTCATCTTCATTAACTATTCTGGTAGAAAAGTGAATCTAGTTGGTACTTTTAGGTCAAAATTAATTATTACCAGTACCTAATTGGGAAAAACAAAAAAAAAACCAATTACGGAAAAACAGGAAAGTTTCACGCAAAAGCCGTTTTTGACAAACTTGAATTGTTTATTTTGTTTTAATTAATAAATTAATTCAAGATTTAATATTTTTGATATTTATAGAAAAACCTAAAAATATCGAAAACAATTTTTGCATTTTTACGATTCAAAAATATAAATTGCACGTAAATTATTATATTTTATATATACCATGACGTCATTATCGAGACATTTTGATTAATTTTATGCTATTGTATTAGTACCCTGAACCTTTTCACACCATTCTTCGATAAGGCGGTATCCATACAAGAAATAATAATAAAATTAATGAATTGTAAAATATATTTTATAATAATTGAATTTTAATAATATAATAAACGCAATGTTTTTATAATTTAAAAAAAAAATCATTAAATCAAACTTCTGTAATACAATTTTTAAAAGAAATTACTTTTTAACAATATTAAAAAAGGTGTGCACGTGGGTATAATTCTGCTATACAGTGTAGGTGTAGAGTGGGTTACTGTAATGGATGTGTTAAATACTTAAATTTGAATTTAATAATATATCATTGTATATGAAAAATGATTCTAAGCGAGGATGGTCTGTTAGTCTATGTCAAGTATATTTTATAATAATATGTTTTTTGATATTGTTATTAGAATAATTTATTATAGTATTAGTACGTATAATGGTAGGTTGATTTATTTTTTGTCAAAAAACATTGCATTTATTATATTTTTGATATTTAATAATTATTTTATCATGGTTAAGTAAGGTTAGAATCATATTATATTATTATAATTAACTTGAGTTATTATCAGCATACAGCTAGAACAGTGTGAATAGAATAATGGTATAAGTATAAATAATTGTTTAAAATAAATATAAATATTTTGAAAATATTTATAATTGTAGTAAAATGTATAATATACGTTCAAATTTTAATTCTCGATGAATAATATTTTTGAATTACAATGAAATAAACGCCGTTATTCTTGAATTAAATATTTAATTTCGCCAAAATTGAGCTTAAAATAGTTATCTATAACAATATAAATATATTTCTTAAATTTTTTAGTTACAATATTAACTTTTTATGACTTATGAGAAACTTTGTTTTAAATTTTCAATCCTTAGCTATACAAATTGAATATTTTATACATCATTAACTACAAAATAATTTGAAAATTTTCGTTAGAAAATGCTAATATAAATATTCGGAGAGAGTTCCATTCATCTACGATTATTTTTTTTTATATATACCAAAAAAATATTGTTGAAAACTGGTTTTACATACAAATTGCCGTTTAGATTAATATTTTATTTATTTTTCCTGGCGCTTTTGAAAATTACTGAAAATTTTTACCTCTAAAATTATACCTAACCTAATAAGATTCACTTTCCAACCTGAAAAAATACTGAAGTTGAAAATTGCAGTATTATATCGAATACTTGTCGTATAAATATACACAAAAAAATTTAATTAAAAAAAAAAAACTCATCATTCTAAAATCAAATAAACATTTATCGCTCTAATCAGAATCTATAAGATATGATACTGACTTAGTAATACAGGCTTATAGACAGTTTTCGCTCAGAACCGTATTTCGAATGCAATTATTTAACCTTTTTTTCTATTTATCTTGTAATTTATACAGTTTATGTATTTTAGTTAAAAAAAGAAAAGTAGTCAACTTTTAACTTAACTTTCATGTTTCTATAGTAACTGAATGAACTAAACGAATAAAAAATTAATAGTTGATGTGGCGAGCATTATTCTTTTGTACTATTAATATTTTATATTACAGTATATGGTATATTATTGTTCAAATTGTAAGTTTAATATAATATATTAAACCAAAAAATACTTAAACTATAATTTTTTTCATGATTAATATGTATTTTATTGTCAGTAGAAATGTAACTATTGCTTTAATTCTGCGTACGGTTTTTAATATCCAATTAAATCATTTTAGATTTTTTTACACGAATAATCAAATTTTTAAGATTTTAAATAGAATTATTCATAAAGGGATTGAATATTAACATATGCGTTACATAAGCTCTAAATTAGCACTAAAATATTCACAAGTAGTTATATTACATGGTTGTACCTAAATATTGTAACATATATCTTCACTTTTTTTCTTAAACATAAAATAACTAATTCATTAGTTATATTTTTAAGTAGTAGGTATTATTATTTAATTTGTTTCTCAATGCATTGCCAAATTTGAAATATATTTTTTACTTTTAGTTATTTAATTGTAGATTAAAAATTAATTATCAATTAAATTTAACTGCTGAGTTAGAAATTTAATTATTAAACATAATATTTTTGTTAAATTTGCATAAAGAAAATGTTGTTTTAACTGTAAAATATAATATATTATGCTTTAATCTGTTAAAGAGCTAAAATTAACATTTAAAAAATAAATATAAAATAATAATATTCAAATATTCTAAATTATGGGAAATAAAAATAATATTTTCAATCTCTAGAAAGTGTAACGCATTTTTATCTTTAGATACTATATTGTACTCTGTAGAAAATATGCAAAATACTATTTAATATTATATTAATTAGTAATTAGTAATTTGTGACTATTGTGTTAATATTTTTTTTTGTATTCATCAAAATCATGCATTTTGTGTTTCATAATCCACTTACAAAAAAGTCATAATATCAATCATTTATAAATACATGTACATTAAAAATGCAGTAGCCATTAAATGTATTGAAATATGCTTCAATCTACATAATCTATATAAATAATTATGATTATCATACAATATAAGTATGCAATGATATAGCATAGTTAAAATATTGTTTGTTATTAGAATGTTTTTATTTAAATTTACGATAGTGGTTATTTCTTATTTGTTATAATATCTGATTTTATTTGTAAAACAATAATTCTACAAATAAACAGTATATATACATAGATATCAAGACAGTACGATGCATAACAACAATATTGTCGTATGGTTACGTTATAGATAAAATAAATATGAGTGTATCATATATGTTTATTCAATATATTTGTTATTTAATTTAATGATACATTTAACATGATATCGTTACTACAAATCTATATAATGAAATTAATATAAACCCATACGACCATATACTGTGAATTAAAAACATGGTACCTATGCCCGGAATTATTAAATGTGTTGGAAGCCTTGGAACGTTCATTCGATCTTTTTTTCGTTTTAGGAAACTTTATAGGAATGGATTATTTTATAATATGATGGCTATTTAGTTTACAGCAATTCTGCTAGGATTTGACTAGTCAAATATTTTTAAATTGCCCATACATTGTACATATTATAATGTACACACTATTATGCTATATATAAAATGATTAAGAAGCAACGTAATAAATAGGTATTAATTTTCTTAACCAAATAACAATGCTGTGTTCGTGTAGATATAAACTACGGATGATGTTAATCTGCAGATGGTACACACCATATAGATACACTGATATTATTATTGTTTAAAATGTTATCTATCTTATCGTAGGCTTTGAGAGCATTGATTTGTGAACATGGCATCACGTAATTACCCATTATGTAAGTAGGTAATAATTATTGGTTTGAATTAAATACAGTATAATACATGCATTGAAAATTCTTCAAATTGCCAAAAAACCCAAAATTGTAAATAAAAGTATGATGCAGTTTACAATACAAATTTTCTTAAATTCAATATTCTTAAGTAAAACAGAAAGAAAATAATAAAAATATTATTACGGTTTTATAGATAAAAAATAAAATAAAAACATTTATGTAATTATTATCAATAACTGTTATGGATCATCCACAAAATATAATTTGACATTAATTAAGAATAAAACTATCCTAATGAATAAAAAATATTACCATTTTTATTTAATCCTTTCTACCAATAATTGGCTGCGTAACTTTCTAAGAAGTCTTCATTCGTATCACACATTTTTTAAAACTATTTTCAATCTGAGAGAACTTTAAAAACTTTCAATTATTTGTGTATTAATATCAGAACTTTTATATCTCCGTAAATGTTATTATTTAAATAAGTTGATTGTTAGTAAGTAGTCAAAAAGTACACTATCTCCATGTTTCACTGAGACTTAATTAATTTTTTTTATTCATTGGCATCCACACAGTGGTGGTTTTTGGATTTTGTTGGAGGAGGGGGGAGGCAACATTATTCAAACAATGTTAAATAATGTGTTTATAAAAAAACATTATTGGTAGTTATTAGTACAAGGAAAATTAATAATATCAATTAATAATTATAATGTACACAAAGTATACGTACTTATAAGTTTAACAGCTTAAAATTATTAGTTTCATATTTATATTATAGCTATATTTAGTATTTAAAGTACATGCTAATAGGATATGGAGGCCTAAGCCCTTAAATGCACCATTACAACCACATAACATCATATATAAAAATACCCATTTTCTTTACATACGGATTGGGTAGTTTGATAGTCTTTTTTTATACCGAAAATATTCTCATACTTTTCCATGTCCATTTATTTGATACATTTTACTTCACTACCACATTTGTGGCATTTTTTTGCACAAGATATCAGGTCACATAATTGCAAGTATTTAACTTTGGATCTTACAGTTAAAAATAAACTATACAATTATTTTAAAAGCATTTTGAAAAGTTGACCTTCTATACCAGTCGAGGTTCCTCGCTACAATAGGTATACACCACAAACGACACTAAACCAACTAAACTGTTTTTATCTATAATAACATTGTTGTTATAACATTAACACAAAGAAATATAAAGATAAAATGTTTACTTAGAGAGATAAAGATAGCATGTATAACATTGTCTAAAATAACAAATAATACTATAGTCGTAATTATGTGGATGTTTCAGCAGTAGCCTATATAGTAAAACACAAATCATTTTTATACCGCATACTATACTCATATTTAGTTATGTATTACTCATAGTTAAGTAGGTAGTGTACTAATCGCATATTGGGAAAATAAGTGAGTTAGTTGTTAAAGTAAGGGAAGTACATAATTTAAGTTTTAATTAATTTACGCTTTACAGCTAATATAATATGCACTTTGCTATATATCCACCGTCCTAGTAATAATGATATTATACATGTATGTATAATATGCACTCCTGGAAAAGTTACTATTCATTGCCTTTTCGTGTGGTTATGATTTCAAAACATAAATTACATGCAACAACTTTAAAATAGATAACAACAATTGAACATTCGTATTATTATTTGTGTTTACAGGGTGTTGGGGAATCTGTAGCCTCAGTGAGAGTGGTCACCTGGCATAAATTGACCGTGCGATCAAAAGCGAATCGAAAATCGACTATTGGCAATAAACCGGCATTGTTCAAATCTGCTCAGAACGGTAATACGAACGATGACGTTCTGGTCAAAGAGAACGCCACAATCACCACGACGATGTGAATTGACAGCGAAATGAACGGCAAGAATACTTAAAGGCAAAACAGTGACAAGACACATGAGTTGCAATTATTCTTTTCAAAAGTCCAGTTTGTATTTATGTACGTCATGTACACGATAATCCTTTAAAATCTGTGATCTAATTATCAACGACGTTCAGTCACAGATATCATATTATTCCGTCAAAAGCCGCATGAAAAATATATAAATAAACTGTTTGTGTGAATGTCTGGTCGTAAGTTGTATTTACGGTTACCTATAATTATATTTTGAATCATATTATACGATAATATTTATTAATTTTGACTTTTGAGTCTATATATAAACACACTACCTATTAATTATATACATTTTTCTCATAATATAGTTGGTAAAAATATAGATTATGCAACTCGAAGTTTCCTATTTATACTTTTTTGGATTAATTATAATATGAATAATAGGTTATAAATGTTCTTGACAAATTATTTATTTTGTATTTGGATATTTTGTTACAAAACCTTGAAGTTGCAAAAACAATTCTTTTTATTTATTTTTTTTATGATTGTAAAATAAGTAAATATAATATGTTAATGTGTTAAACGAGTAATTTATATATAATCTCCATGAGATAGTTTAAATTTAAATAATATTTGTATTATTTTTTACAATCAATGATCATCATACACACATAAAAACAGTTGTATGGACTAAACGCACAGTGAATGTAAATAGCAATATATTTTATTGTTAAATACCGTGAAAATTAAAATGATTTAGTAAACGTAAAAATTGAAGATGATTTAAAATATTAAAAACAGTTAGTATTATAAATAATAACAGTGATTATGTGTTTTATGTAGACTCTCATTTACATAATATTGTTTAGTACTTATTCCTTAGTAAATAAATGCAAATAAGTAGGTTTTACAGCTATGGAGATATCAATACGATATATTATATGATATGTGTATTGTTTGTTAGCTAAATACCATTAAATGTTATTATCTTAGATTTGTTTAATTGTTAAATTGAAGATTATTATATTTAGCTTAAAATTTATGAAAAATAAATTCAAAAATGATTGGTATAAAATATTTTAGTTGTATTTATTTATTTATTTATATTTATGTAATAGCGTTGCATAACGGCGATAAAACGCAATGATATCGTTAATAGAAACCTCGTGTATGTAGTTTTGTAAACAATACTTTTAAAATAGTATTTAAATACAGATACAAATACATCTATCTATAATGTATTTAAATACTTTTCAAATTCTTTTTTAATTGTACTTTTTTTGATTCTACAAGTACGTAAAAAATGAATTTAAATTTGGAATGTTGTATTTAACTATCCATTCAAACTTTTTGCTGCCCTCCCCCTCTATTTTATACTGAAAAATAAAAATAAATAAAACTTGTTATTGTTATGTTAATTCAAATAAAAATGTTAATAATTTGATTTTAATTATAAATAAAAAAAAAAAAATAATCTGAAATGTGACGAATAATTCTTTTGAATTGTAAAAAGTATTTATATAAAAGTAATTGATTTTCAAATATAAAAATTTTAACTCAGTATTTAAATATATTTACTCTCCTGCCTCCAATCTCTCTCTTCCAATATATTCAAATCACCTCCTAACCCTCTAATATTCCTAATTAGAAATCTTCTATTCTCTCTCGAAGTCAAGGGTTTTGAATTACAGTTTCTCTGGATTCCAGCCCACACAGGCATTACCGGTAATGAAACAGCTGGTTACTTAGCCAAAAATACAGCGTCAATCAAACTTCCGTCCAATCCCCTGGTCCGACTTCTGTCCTAAGCTTAAATCTTGTGTTCACCGTCTATGGTCTGACTCTTACAACAATCTTCCACCTCACTTTGCTACGTGGTATAGAAAATTAAACCCTAAAATTCCATCCAAGCCATGGTTCCATAATTTAAATCTATCACGTAAAGTTATCAGCTCATTTTCCCGTATCCGCTTTAGCCATACTCTTCTCCCCTCACACTCCTTTAAACTATCTCTTAACGACTCGCCTCTCTGCACTTTTGATCACTCTCTAGGTATCTGCGACACAAATCATATTCTGTTTAAATGCCCTGCCCTGCATGCAGAACATCTTCATCTTTTTTCCGTTCTCCACTCTCTAAATATTCCTCTCAATTCTCACCACATACTTACTTCTAAATCTCACCCTGCTATCCTTGCAACAATTGCTTTTATCACTAATTCTGGGCTGCTTATATAAATAATTCTGTTGTATATTAATATCTATATTTAATAATATAATCGTCGAGACTAATTGTTACACAAAGTTTCAATAAAAATAAAAAAAAAAATACATTTGCTTAAAAAATTAACAAGACTGACCACGTGAGTCATTTAAGAACAAAAAAAATAATGATGACATTTAATGCTTTCGTTATACCTTCTCGTATGATTATTACATTTGTTTTTGGTACTATACAAAATTTGGAAAGCAAACATTTCACCGTTGGCGAAAAAAAGTTTTCAATAGTTTTTATTTGTTCAAATTAATAATTTACGTACCTATAATATTATGTCCTTGAGGCATTGACACAAGTCGTGTCGCATGTTTATATTGGTCTTATTATTTACGGCAGGTGTAAGAATACAGTTTGAGAAACATCAAATATTCGACCCAAACGATTTCCTACGTAATAATTTACAGGATGTGCGCGTGCTACAATACAAACGATAAACCTAAGACAAACAGCTAAGACAAATAAAATTTGCAGGTATATAACATTATAATACCTACGCGAAAAATGTTTATGAATGACTATAGTCGACATAGTATAACACAAAGTATGATTATATTATACGTAGTATTATAACACATACAACATTTATTCGTTGTCACGGAACTCAGCGAGTGTTCAGACAAACGTACGGTAGACTAACTAGGTCTACGATGGTTTCGTCGGCAGTGCGATTTGCAAAAAGAGGGTATTTGCATAAGTACTTGTAAAGTAAGTATTCATAAATATTTTTTTTGTGAATCAAAATACATTTTGGAAAAAAAAGTGTTTAAATTATACTCTAAAAACTTGTTTTATTATTTTATAATAAAAATACGAAATATTAAAACAAAAAGGTCAGAGTCATTTTATCGGTTGCATAAGATAGTATGTCAATAAAGAAAAAAATTCAAATAAAAACAATGTTTGTACATACGCAGTTTTGGAACTACATCTCATTTTTTACATTTGAAACTAATTATAATAGGTATACTATAGTTAGGTTTAAAATCTTGAGATTTTTACAATAGAAAATAGAAATAAAAAATAAAATCAAAACTATAGGTACAAAAAAAAATAAATATCGATTTTTTTATTTTGTATAAATAGACATACGGCCTATTGCAACTGATGATCAATTTAAATAAACTTGTATGCTGAATCCTTTGGGGAATGTCTTTTGATACTTAATATTATGTCTCAACTCAATTTAAAAAAAGGTTGGCAAGTGGGTACGGTAGAGCAGCTGATGTACAGTAGGTGTCGAGTGGATCATTTTCATGGATGTGTTAAATTTGTATTCAATGATATAAGTCACTGTATATGAAAAATGATTCTAAACGAAGTCTGTCATCCTACATAACTAAGAATATTTTAAGATATTATTGCTATTAAAATAATAATTTATTTTACTATTAATAATACAGTAGGTTGAATTAATTTTTGCAGAAAACATTGCATTTAAAAATGTTATTGAATGTATAAAATATAATAATATACTTTAAAAGTTTCAAGCACCCGCGAAAAATATTTTTAAATTACAACGAAATAAATGACATAGTTATTCTTTATTTAAATATCTAAATCTTTCGTCTAAATTTGAACTTTAAATATCTATAAAAAAATATATTTTTTTATTTTTTGGTTACACTATTAACTACTTAAGAAAAATCTTGTTTCAAATTTTCAATCCTTAGCTTTAAAAACTGATTATTTTATACATTTTTAACTACAAAATAATTTGCAAATGTTCGATGATAAATTTCGGTCAAAATTTGAAATATAAATGCTTATAAAAAAATTATGCCTATCTATATTTATTATTTTTAATCTGATATTTTAATAACTTATGAAGAATCTTGTATTAACTTTTAAAGAAATTTGACCAACGAATTTTTTTATTAATATTTAAAGAAAAAAATTTGAAAAAATCAAAAAATTCTTAGGTCTATAATTAGTTCAAAAATTGTCAAAATATTTTTAAATTTTTATGGTTGTGTAAAAAATGATAATCTAAATATTTTGTAAATATTTCAAACGTCTTTAATTTTTCCTTTTTGAATTACATCAAAATAAGAAAATCGTTCCCGGAGAAAATGGATGAATATCCAATGTCTAATTTTAAGCAATCATAAAAAATTATTTTGATTTTCCGGTAAATTTTTTTTAGAAAGGCGGAAAAACTTATAGAGATCCTTGTATTGAATTTTTAAATCTTAGATTTGAATAGAAACATTTTTACGAGTTTCCTAATAAAAAAAAACTGTAAAATTTCGTGATTTTTAGGTATTTTCTCGAAATTTCAACTTTAGATACTTATAAAAAATTGTTAGAGACGTACGCTCACCATTTTTTAATTTTCACTTACAACAAGTTATGAAGAATATTGTATTAAATTTTCAAATTTTTTGACCGACTGGAAAATTTTTTAACGATAATAATAAAAAAAAGTCAAAATATTTTCAACATTTTATAATGTATAAAAAATGCTTATATAAACATTTAGTAAAAATTTCATGTATTTACGGTGATTATTTCTTTTGTTACATTAAAAATAAAAATAAATTTTGTTAAAAAAATTGCTTTGCGAAAAAATTCTCGTTTTTCCTTAATTTTTTTATTGTTTTTTTCCGACGCGTTTGAAAACTATGGGGAATTTTGTACTTTTGACCCCCTCTCCACAATGTACCAACTAAATTTACTTTCCTATGCTGATGAAGAAAATTGAAGCACTTTTATTACCCTAAAACGTGATGACAGACAAAAAAAATATAAAAAAAAAACACAACATTGTAAAATCAATACATTCATTGCTCCGTTCAGAAACTAAAATATATTTATAAACCAAAACAAAAACTTTCTTCCACAAATTTTGGTTTTGAAGATCTCTTACAGACTAGTAAGTATTAAAAATGTCGTTGAATTGTATTTGTACCTATTTGAAATACATTTCAAAAGTATTTTTCTAAAATATTATGCATTATGATGATTCGGCCACAGTAGTGTGTTAGTAAATATCATAATACATTGGATTCAGCAGGAAATATTTGATATGAACATCGTATACACATATTATAATATATAAATATTTATATAATAATATGTATCTGGTACTCAAACATCACGGGTATACCCTATGTAGGTGTATATCGCATTATTAATTTGCGATTAAAACCGGTCGGCCGTTTGTTGGCGTGATTGACATGATGCAGCAGCCCGAACGTTTCGTTCTGACGCCGTTCCAAAAGTTTTGCATCAGATGGAGCGTGTTTTTCGACTCGTCGTCGGACCGACTGTCCAGAACCGAAACGGTGCTTAGGTCCGTTCAGTTTTCGACAATCATGATCACGTCGGGGATGACTATGACTTCGGTGTTGATCGCCGACAACAAAAAAGCGCTCGAATCGTTCACGTACTTCCTGATATGCGTGTTCATGTTGGCCATTATCACGTTCGCCATCCGGACGAAACGTTTCAACCGCACCATGTTGCTAATGGTCGCTGACGAGTTTCCCAGCTACGATAGGCCCATGCCGGATGCACTCAAGCGCAAAATGTCGGCAATACGAACGTCCTACGGCGACTTCACGATGAAGGTAATCGTTTCGTATCTCATATTGGTCTTGTTCGAGATACCGGCCACAGGGATGGTGCCGCTGGCGGCGGCCAGTCTCACTGACGTCAAGTTGGGTTCACAGAGCACGCAGATGGTGGTCCTGTGGTTCCCGGCCGACACATCTCAGGTGAATCTACAACAAACAAATTTGGTATTGTTTACATAGGCAGTGTCGGTGAATTGTGACACAACTAATTTTTGGAATGGATGTCATATATTTGTTAATATCAAATAGATACCTATACCTATACATTAAGAGGACTGCATACCCAGTAAATTTTTAATCAAAACGACCCAAGCGACTCACAAAAATAAATTAAAATATCTACTTGTAGTGGCTTGATTTTAAAAAATGTAAAAATGTTTGAATCGGTATATAAATTTATACTTTGCATAGGTCGAAGAATTTTTTTGATATGTTTAATATTAATTGGATTAATTTTTTTAAATTGAAAAATTGCTCCGATCTCAAAGTAATCTTTTTTATGAATTTAAGCATCTTTACATTTTTAAAATCAAACTAATGGAATTACTTACATTTTTGTCAGGCGTATAGCTATTTCACGTTCTTAAATCGGTTTTGAATATTTTGATTTAATGATTAAATTACCTACATATTGTGCAAGTGTGTGCGCAATATGTGGTGATTCTAGAAAGTCATTCCACTTATAATCGTTTACAAAGCACACGTTCGCAAGTACTATTAAAATTGCCTATATTCAGCTCCTTAAAAACGGCCGGTATGACGGTTTCCAATCCCCTTAAATGACTGTTAAACTCAAATAAATACAATTTTATTTAGGTTGAAATAATTCATTTTATTTTAATGAAGATAAACCAATTATATTGTTGTCTAGATAAAAATAATTAAATTGTAGGTATTTGTATCAAGAAACCTAAATGTAATTCAATTGCATTTTATTTTGATGTAGATAAAACAATTTACTGACAATTTATTTTCAATTAACTATTTAGTTTTTCTATGCTTGACAATCAGCTTGCATAGTATCTGGAGTCAAAGTCTTATGAGTTATGACTTAAGAAGTGTGCATATAATATTTAAAATATATTTAGCTATTTATATATAGCGGTAGGTAATTAGCCTAAAAAAGTTTACTAATTTATTATGACAATGACGTATAGTTGTCGAACTGTTTATAATTATTTTTTTACATTTTGTATCAACGTCCAATAAAACACATTTTTCAGTTTTCACCATAGAACATTTAAAAAAAAATTAATTAATTTATTTTTCTTAATTGTTTTATCTTACCAAAAAATTGTAATTTCTATTTTCTATACAAATTCATCTAGCATTTTTTATGTATTATGTAGTCATTTAAATTTATTGTAGTAAAAATTTGTAATAAAACGTAACTAATTTTTAAATTTTATATTAGATTTATGATCAAACCATTTATACCTACACTTCAACACTTAATACATAGAAACATAAAATATAATACTGTAAATAGGTTTTTACGTATATAAATATGATTGCCTTGTTATAGAATACACAGGGTATATTAGAGGTTTATTTGCAGGTTTTTCTGTCATTAAGTTTTGAAGTAGTAAAAATGCTTTGATCTTCAATTTTCAGAGTTGTTTCTGGTAGATTAGATTTAGTTAGTAGTTTGGGGGAGGTGGGATTATGTAAAATAGACACAATACTGATGTAAGCAAAAAAAGAACAAAAAAAAACTGTAATTCATAAAGGAAAAACCAAATGGACTTGACATATTCACCAAATATTTCATTATATTAGAATTGTTAAGCATAATATAATTTTCAAAATTTTTCTGCTTTTTTGAGATATTTATAAGAAGATGATCAAAATTTTCTTTTTTCTAAGTTTTTTTTGGTTTGTGTTGATTTATTTTTTTTCTAAATCAAAAATCTTGAAAATATGGTATAAGGTTCATTATAAATTAATCTTAGGTATAGCAATAAAACTAATAGTTTATAGTAAAAATACATTTATTTTTGACGAGTGTGTGAAAGAGTGATGAGTGTTTTGATGAAATTGAAATATATTTTGCATTGGTGTATTTCATAAAATATTAACCATAGAAACTTGAAATATTTCATTATTGAATAAATTATAATTTTCTATACACATTACAATCTTCTTTAGTTATATCTTATATGCTCTTATACATATATAGTGACACTGTGTAATGTTATTTTTCAAACAAAATTATTGTTTTTGTTTAAATTAATCTTTCAAAGTTAAATATATTTTTAAAAAATGGAAACTCAAAACACTCACAAACGATCTGATAGTTTTTCTTAACTTATAACTGTAATTAAAATATTTTTCAAGTATGAATAATGCATTAATTTATTGTTTTTGCTACAGCTGTTAAAAATGTTAAACAATATCATTAAGTAAATATTTTTAAACATATTGCACGGTACATAATATTTAATAATATTTCAAAATAAAAGGTACCTATTATATTAATAGTTTTATGTATTCAAATTGAATACAAGTAAAATTCTCAGACTACAGTTATAGGTGTTTATAACTTATAACAGTAAACTCAGTAGCGTGATGTGAGTCGTGGGTGTTAAACTGTACCTAACAGTATTATCGATTTCTATAAGTACCTATCCTTCGTTCTATTACTTTTTTGCAGGTCGGAATGTATGCGCTTTCGTATGTGATACAGTTCTTAATCGTCGTGACCGTCAAGTTCATCATAACCGGCATCATGTGTTCGTTTTCGTTCTTCGTCAGCCAAATGATATGCGAGTTCCAGATATTGTCCGCCTACGTTGAGCACGCGGTCGAGATCGTCGAGTACGACCAGTCTGCCGGCAATACCACCGAACAAAAGCTGCTGGACCACGTGAAGAGCTGCGTGATGCTTCACGACCGGCTGATCCACTTCAAGGACCAACTGAACGAGAGCTACGGATACATTATACTGCTGGAGCTCATGTTCAGCACGCTCTACTTCTGCTTGTCGGCGTTCAACATGATATTTGTGGGCAACCGGTTCGTCATAGTCAAAGGTCTGCTGACGTTGTCCAACTACTTGGCCGAGCTGTTCATATTCTGCATGTACGGCAGTATGGTCGAGGACGCACACATGGGCTTGCTGAGGGCCTCGTACTCGGCGGCGTGGTATGCGCAGCCCGTGCGCTTCCGCAAGTCGCTGACGACGGTCATGTCCAGGACGCAAACGCCGTTACAGTTGACTGTCGGCAAGGTGTTCATAGCCAACCTGCCGCTGTTCTTGTCCGTGCTCAAGGTCTCTTATTCCGGCGTCAACGCACTCAGGGCGGCAAACGCCAAGTAGAATCAATGGTTAAGTATAGTATTATAAGTAGGGTTACCTTCTCCCCCCCCCCCCCCCCCCACACACACGATTTTTGCCTAAAATCAATTTTTAAATATAAATTTTTCTTCGCATACACCATATTCTACACATTAAGCGCACTGTGTTCAAAAGATTGAATACCTACCAAATATTACTTTGGTATTTTCAACTAGTACGCATCGGAGACAGCTGGTGTTTTAAATAAGGAAAATTAGTGTTAAAATCTTTATTCACGGTCCAAAATCACATAAAATGGAAACAACATACTCACATCATATTATATGCAACGCTCCACATAATTCAAAATGTACAATACTATACCGCAGCGCGTGTGCCTATAACTTTTTTTGGAATATCGGTATAAAATGACAACGGATCAAATATTTAACATCTACTAACAATATGTGTGTGAACGAACGATTTGAAAAAAAAATATTTAGTGAGGAAAGAATTTAAATATTATTAATTTGTTGTATTATTTCGAATCTAGAGAGGAAAAATTGTTGGTCTTCTCATTATATTGAAAAATTAAATTTACCATAATTTTCTTAGTATTTTACGCACAGTCTACAGGTATTATTTTTGATAAAAACTTTTTGATTACCTATTATTTTATTTTATTTGTATGTTTGTCAAGGGTATATATTATTATGGTAAATATAATATCGAACACATCCGTAACCGGATGAGATCGATATATTAAACATATAGTGTTACCACACTATAGTGAATCTAATATTTTATTCATATATGGGATGAAACGAACAAAATTATTGAAAATTACAATTATATTAAGTGTGTGTGTTGAACAATGTTGGGTTGATTGTTAATTGATGATGAGGTTATCCACTGAATAGACGCTTTCAACTGATTTTTCTAAGACTAATTTTCTAATATTTATAAAAAAAAAAAGAACATTATTGAATGTTAAAGAAATATATATATATATATATATATATAATATCATTGGTCACAATAAGCGGTCATAAAAACAACAATACATTATTTAATCTTGTTAAAAGTAAGAACCTTTTTGTAAAAATTTAAAATAAAACTTTATATTACCTATTAACTGTAAGACCTACCACAAACTTTTAAAAAAGCACTTAGAACAATACTATTTGACCATCCAATGATCCTAAATTCGTATAGTAGTAATAATAAATTAGGATAAGTTTTTTGCTCGGTTATATTTTTAGTAAAAGTGTATCCAAATATTCCAAATACAGAATTTGGAGCCACTAAATAGTACTTTCTTACAATAAAGAAGAATTTGCAGAAACTTTGCCATAAGTATTATTTATTTAAATAAATCTATTTTGGTATTCTGTGTAATACTTATTTTTTTACATTGTTTTTATAAGGCTATATAGTATATTGTATTTTATTACTTACATTATATTAAATAAAAAATAAAATAATTTCGTCTTTACATAAATTATATAAAATCATACGAAATTATTTTATAATGTCCCTATGAAAGTCTTAACGTGCACATTATTTAAATATCTACAAGAATTAATCATATTTTTGGTAGAACGATATTTTAAATTTTTGAAATCATAAATGTTAACATAACAGATAATTAATGTTAACAAATATTTAACTTTTATGCTGATAGTAAGTTTGAAAGAGATTACATAAGCAGTTTATTTCAGTTCAGTAACTTCTTGCTATCATTAATTTTGTAAGTCAACAAACATTAAATAAACTATAATAGATTTTTTTTACCTTTTAATAAATCTTCATAATAATAAAATTTGGTTTTATAACAGCTACATTATATTTCTTGTTATTAAATTATTTTTATTTACAATATAATATATTGTAATAAAATAAAGTAAATTTGATTAGGTAGAGAAGAAACAAAAATGGTATAAAGTTCACATGATAAAAATATCCGTTGATATTACCCTATAAATACACACATAAGTAATAATAACATTATAGTGTGTTATCTAGATAATATAAAAGTTTAAGAATTGTTTTATTTTTATGTAAAATTGAGTGTGTATAATAATTAGGTAAAAAGGTATTTAGTTCATTTTTATTTTAGTCGACGGATCGTATCAGCTAGGCCTAGAAAGAATGCATTTTATATGAGGCGATTTGAATGATTATATTGGTTTTTATGGAATCGTTTGTAAAATTTATTTGTTTGATTAGGGATAGTTATTATGTTAAGGTCATTATGATGGAAGCAGGCTCCATTATTAACATACCATGGAGTATTGGTTATTATTCTGATAGATATTTACTAGAAAGATTGTATAATTTTTATATTAAAAAAGTCTTCAAATTTGGAGTCGAAAAAAAGCTAAAAGGAGAATAAGTAGTTTGATATTAACATTTTATTTGTAGTGATATGTAGAATTCTAACAGGGAACGTAATTGATATGAAGTCTATAGTTTTATTTTATTTTAATGTGAGTTTCCCACGTAATTCATTTATCTAGATGCATCACAAAATATTTTTAAGGATTATTCAGTTGGTATTTGTGTGTTGTTAATATTGACCGAAGGGTAGCTACGAGGTCGGGCGTAATATAAAAGTTAAATAGAAGTATTTCGATTCCTTAATTTTTATTCTCCAATTACAAAACTAAATTTGTAGTTAATTAAAATAATTCTGAAGTTGAAAAGATACTATTTCAGCCTTTGAGGATTTGGATCAAAGTCAATTACCTATACTAGTATAGCAGTATCATCCGTAAAAAAATCAAAATTTGTGGCGTCGTTATATGGAATATCTGAAGTGTAAATGCTATAGGCTGTGGGTGCATGGATACTTCTTTGAGAAACTCCAGCGTTAATAGGATAGTATTCAGTATATTCAACAGGTACCTATTGCTATAGGAGACTTTAAAAGATCAATTGTTAAGGAAAAGTTGAATGTTTAGATAATAAATGGTCGGGAAAAATCTTAGCTTGTATAGTAAACCAGCGTGCCATACACGATTAAATGCCTGATCTACGTCTAAGAATACTCTCAAACAGTAGTTTTTTTTCTATAGATGATGCAATAATATCAAAACATCGGTGTCTTTGGTGAATACTAGAAAGTTTTATTTGAAACTAAATTGTGTATTGAGAATAATATAATTTTGTATTAGAATAGAATAGATTTTTTTTAGAAACAATTTTTCCAATATTTTGAAAAATATTATGAGGAGGCTTATAGAGCGATACGATGAATTAGATGTAGGATGTTTGTTAGGTTTTAAAATTAGAATTATGTTAGATTTATTTCAGAATGCGGGGAAATTAGATAATTTCAAAAAAGTGTTAAAAATGTGTGTTAAAAATAGTATTTATTTTTTTGTTAGGTATTTTTAATTATAAATATTACTTTTGAAGGTGTTGTATGCTTAACTGGGAAGGACATCAGAAATTAGTTTATCAAGTTTTTTAGTAAAATATCAAACAATTGAAATTTAATTTAATTTTATTGAATTTAGAAAGATTTATTTTTTTTTTATTTTAATGTGAAATAAATTGAATATGAATTATTAGTTAAATTCACAGTATATTTTAATAATATACATTAATTAGGAAATCTAAATTTGATATATTTTTAATGCATGTGAATTGTTATTATAAACATGAATGTGCTATAATAATAAATTATACGATGTGTGTATTATATTATTACATTATTTTAATCAATAATAAAATTCTTAAATAAAATAGCAATTAATGATGTATTAATATATAATAGTTTTAACTAATTTTATCATACTTTATTTTTAATTTCTTGATGAATTTAAATTCTATTTAAAATATAAGTAGGATTATTATTAATAGTGTTAATTAAATAATAAAAAAAATATATGCATAACAACGTTATTATTTCTTAATATAATGTTGCATTAAAAAACAAAATATTGGATAATATTAATAGAATATATTATTTAGTTATACTACTCATACAATAAAATATTTATATTTTCCTTTTTAACTGAATATCTATTGTACTGTAATATATGAATAATGTACCATATACTTAAAATAAATAGGTTAGATGAATATTCCTAATATAAGCGTACGTTCGTATATAAAAATCAAATACAATATTTAAAATATACTACATAATATTAAATAATACTCACTAACCATTTTCCCGCTACATTTACATATAATTAAAAAACTATTAAGATTACACTAATAACCGTCAATATATATGGCAAATATTGGCATACAGAATCTCAATAAAGAAAGAATATGCAACGCCTATCAGATGCGACGTACCAATACCCAGATCACACAGATTACACATACATAAGTCAAAGATCAAATTCTTTATTGTAATACAACTTCTATATTATAAAATAATATTTTGTCAAACGTCACATTCACCATTATGCGAATAATGGATAATATATACACCACTCAAATATCATTCCCATTCAACACGTATATGAAACAAAACTTACACATTATGGTCAACTAACGACATTCGTTCCAACAACGTCACCAGAACACAACATAAGAGGAATACAGCAATGACACCATATGATGACAAGATTTAGCAAAATATCACAAACATCCCCTTCATACAAATCATGCTAAATAATTGCAATATTTATAACGCAGATATACAGGTTGCACACTCGCTCATACACACGCACACACGCAATCAACTCTCGCGTAATGCGACTGAAACAGTTGAAAACATCACCATGCGTATATAAGACATCGCACACAACACCACTCGTCGCTATCTTTTATCATAATTCATACAGTATACAACGTACACGCCACATTCAACCAAAATGTTACCTTTATTTCTTTCGAAACTAACATATTTTATTTCTCTCAGTTTTGATTCAATCATCACATTAATATTAACATCAGGTATGAATTAAAATTGGTATGTTCATCTTATTTTAAATAACATAAATAAAAACCTTACACATTATATATTGTTTCTGTTAGACTATATTCTTACATTTTTGGTAATCAGAGCTTATGCGAAGGTGCTTACGAGCATTTTTATGCCGGACCTTTCAAGACAACTAAAAATTAAGTTTATATTCTATATAGATTTGGGCTAAATAAAATATGTAATAGCACAAGCTAAACAGACTTATAACGAGTAAATTACTTATTCGCAAAACGATAAGTCAGCATTCAAAGAAGATGTGCGATACATATTCACATACATTTTAGAAATATAATAAACAGGGACTCCAAAGTATTCCTCATTATCAAATTTATTATGTATATAATATTTATTATATATTAAAATTATTATGAACATATTAACATTGGTATTATTGAGTAATTACAAATGGTGCTCTAACATACGTTTTAAAGTGAATATTCAGTTATAGTAGGACATCGTAAATTAATATCGTATAATCATAACTTGCATCGACTCATGACAATCATAGACGTCTCTACTCCAGAGAGGGTCTCTCTCTCTCTCTCTCTCTCTATATATATATATATATATATAATCCACAGCTAAGTAAGGTAAGTAGTTAAATCATTTTAACAACAATAAGTAATTTTATATACATTCAACTAATAATATTTTGTAGTAGAATAAAATTATACTCCTTACGCGGGCCCCCCTTTTTTTACTTTTATATTTCATTTTACCACGATTTAGTCTCCTATTCGAACCACATTTCTTTGACCTTTACACTCTTTTATTTTTCCACAAATTTGGTCCTCACAACTATCTATCCCATTTCCCCCTCTATCCGCTATTTTATTTTACTTTTTATTCTACTACAGTATATATCGCTTACATATGGTAAGTTATTTTTATTATTTGCCATAGCTAAAGGTAATTCTAGGATTTTTTACGCTACGTGTGGTGTATAAATATTAAAATATATATGATTACGTTTTCTATGCATAGAATATCTACATAAAAACTGCATATTATGTTATATGATATCATTTTTCTTACCGACGAACTTTGTCATTGTATAATCAGACGATGAGAGAAAGCTTTAGGATAGAGCTTATACATATAGTAAGTTGCAAGCAAATTGTAGATTTCCCTTTTTACATATCCTCACCAGACTTTTTATGTAGGTTTGGTATATGACATATTGTTATGTTATTATCTATATACATATCTTGTCACAAATATATATTATAACTAGAACTCAAATAATTTATAAGACCTAACACTTATAGAAGTCAAAGTATATATTACGAATTTAAAATATACAAACAAAAATATTAGGCATGCAAAAATTGTTATTAAATATTTAAAAAAAAGAGAAAAGACAATAAGTCCTCCTAAGACATATATTACTAAATATAAACACTGAACTAAACGCAAATTCACTATTTAAAAAAAACACACCATCAAATATATGTATGAAACTATTTTAAAAAGTATACTTGAATTCCAGGAAATAAATGCGGATACCTCTAAAAGTGATGAAGAAGTAGGAATATCTGGAATAAAAACAAATGAATACATAGTTAAAATTCCCAGAAACATGTTCCATAAATTCATCTGAAGCAATTTCTTTTATTATATGCAATTAAAGTTACAAGTGAAAATGAAAAAGAAAAATGCAATATTTCAAATGACTTGCTTAGAACATTAATGAGTGTAAAAAATAAATTCACCAAAAACATAACACTCCAAATCTAAAATAGACTCGAAGAAGCAAAAAAAAACAATCATATAATTCTAATTTGGATACCTGGACAGTAGAAAGTGAACACATTGCCATAGTTGGTAACGAAATTGAAAATAAATAAGCTAAATAAGTCATTCTTTCACCTCATTCACCGATATTAAAAAATGAATTAAATAAAACAAAACACCTTCCCTTATGGTAAAATATATAAATTAATCAAACAACTAGGTTAAAACAAATAAACAATCGATCCTAAAATGAAACAAAAACCTAAATATCAGTATTACAAATGAAAAATAATTAAATTAAGCTGAAATTGGACTAACACGCGGATATCTGATAGACTTAAATGAACCTCATCAATGTCAAATGAGCGCTACTATAAAAAATAAAACATATTAGTAAATACAAACAATTTGAAAAGAGAACCTTAAAATCGTGTTATTGCAAAAAGTTTTAACATATTATGTTCAAAATAAGTACGGAAAAAATGTTGATAATTAGGTTCTTTGGTATCTTTTTTATGTTCAAAGACGATTTTCCGAGTTTAATAAATAAGATACTATAAAAAAATCGTATACTCAATCATTCTGCAAGTCATCTTGCAAGTCAAATAATTAGTAGGTATTGAAAATAAAATAGGAAGTAGTTAAGTTTTCTTTAAAAGAAGATGTTGATTAATATTATTTGCTTTATAAATTATTTTTATAACTTAAATTAAAATTAAGAAATTTGGATTTATTTAATTATTTTTCATTTGTTTAATACTGATTTCATAAACTAATACAATAACTCAAATAAGTGTCTAGCTACATTTTCGATGATGAAAATTAAACATGAAATGAATAATCAATATTTACCCAATTTGACATGTAACTTTGACCTGTTTATGTAAAAAGTACTCAAACAGGATCATACCTTTAATAAAATATTAAAAAGAAGGGGAAGTGTACAATGGTAAAATACTAAAATATATAAATTGCAAATTAATGTTAAAATAATAGTGCATTTAGTATATTTATTCTTTTATTTGATTAACTATTTATTATTTTATTTCTGTTCAAAACTTGTTTGTTTACTAGTATTTTGGTATGTAATTTGTCCGAATTACAATCATAAAAACCAATCGTATATTAATTTAAAAATTAAAACCGTCCAAATTATAAATTAAAATAATAACATTCCAAATATATTAAATTTTAAGAAGTTTTGTAGAGATAGGAATTTGTAATTATTTCGATAAAAAATAATAACATGAAGGTTTAGAAAGTTTCAATATATTTTAATAAACATTTTTAATAAATCCCACATCAGTAAAACTTAAAATTGGCAAAAAATAGATAGTTAGTAGTTACATACCATTCTATCTACCCAAGATAATTATTATTCTACGTCTATTCAAAATATACAAGTCTTAATATCAAAATATTGAGAAATTATATTTTTTTAACTCTACGATTTAGCTTCTGTTGAGTCTTTGATAATAGTTTTAAACTGTCTAAGTCGATTATTCGAACAAAAATTAATTTATATAAGTACATTAACGTTAAAAATAGTTTTATTTTTTTATATTTTATATTTAATCAAATATAAATAATATATGTAGTATATATAGATATATAGATACTGGGTCTATATATAGATATATAGACCCAAAATTATTATCTTTTTACTTTTAGTAGTATTAACAATATATTTTCACATTATTTTAATCAATAATTATTATTACATTAGTATTACACAATAAATTATAATGAGCTTTTACAAAAAAAAAAAATCATCATTTATAAAAATATATTTAAATAATCATTATGTATCCTACATCAACATTCACAACATTCATTAATTAATTGTATACATAATGTTTTGATGGAAAAGTCACCCACTTTTCATTTGACATTACGTGCCCGAATATTTCATTGAAATTGACCATAAAGTATATAAAACAAAAATCATAGAAATGGTCATTAAAAATCTCTTTGATGTAATTTTCATGAGAATCCTGTCAAAGATAACTACATAATAACACCCTAATAATATTAATACTATTATTATTATGTTACGTGTATAATACATAAAAGAAAATCCGTTTTACCAAAAATTTTCGAAACAGATATTAGTCAAATAGTGTTAGAACCATGGTTTATATGAACGCAGTATTACCGTTTTTGGCAACATATATAATATCTGTAAGCCAATCTGATAATAATTTTGATGCACAATATGAATTAATGGAACAATTTTTAACGGTCAGAAATCTAGACACTGCTATTTTGTACACATGTTGGTCACTGTCAGGTAATGCATAAACATTGTTTAGTTATTATATATTGTCGTTATAATTTTCACGGTTGAATTTATATCATACATTAGATAGAGTAAAATATATGAAAAAATTCAATAAAAAAGAAATAGCGGTCACACACCGCAATAAAGAAGATTTTTATGAGGATTTTAGTTTGGACGATTTGTTCACATTAACAGTGTATTCTCCTTTATTAGGAATAATTGTGGACTGGTCATGTAATGATGATCTATTGTTTAAGGTATAATATTCTTATATATTTATTTTTATAGTAAAATTATGTTTAATAAAATATATTTCTTTAGAATGAAAAGTAAATATTCATACACATTTAAAAATGTAATTAAAAAAGATGCATTTTTTTTTATCTTAATAATTAAATAAATAATAATAATAAATCTTTTGATTAGCATACCATGTGCTTGTACGTTAAAGCATTAAAATATTTTTCAAAAAATTGTTATAGAAATATGTAGACATCAATTAAATACTTTTTGTTTTAATCATTATTTTTTTTTATATAAAATAAAATAATGACTCCTCTTTATAGATATTTCAGAGTATTTGCGATAATTAAAATATGATATTTTTGTAAACTTAATAACTGAAAATAATTAATATAAAATGGTTGAGTACCATAATACATATAAAATGTATATAAACTGTCAAGCTTGAAGTTTAGCATAAGTGGTTTTTTTTTTAATTTGAGTATATTTATAGAAATCATTAAAAGAAAAAAGAAAAGAAAAGTTAATCTTACAATTTAAAATATTTTTCCAATTCATCGATTTCATGCAAAGAGTTTATAAAAAATGTTTAATTGACTAAGTTGGCTACTTGACTAAATTATACAGAATTTTAAAAAAAATTGCAAGGAACATAAAAAAATGGTATAATTTTAAGCAGTTACATTTTATACAGATAAAAAGATTAGAGATAAATTATCTGTTAACAATTTTGTTTTATAATTTGATCATTTACAAAATATTGAAATGTTTATTGTTAAGTAGAATGAAAATAAAAATATGAGATACACTGTAGAGCTGTAGTTTCCTCGCTTTAGGGATCCTATGTATGCATTTTTGTGTCCTTAATTTTCAATACATAATCAACACATTATATATGCAATAAATTATAATAGTAGATTTTATTAATTATTTATTTATTAATTATTTAGTTTTATTTTTAATAAATCACGGCACTAACTTTTTTTTTATTATTTATACGTAGTGTGTTGTATACGGTAGTTAAATAGCAAAGTAAATATAGCAACATATTTTTATGAAACTGACAGACCTCGATCTCCACTCAGAATTGTTTTTCATATACAGTGAATTATCATTGAATTCAAATTTAATACATCCATTATAATAACCTACTCAATGATGATGTACACTTGACTCCTACAGTCCTACTATACAGCAAAGTGGTTACCCGCCTACATTCTTATTTTATTTTTATACATCAACAATGATTGGTATAAAACTAAATACATTTTAAACCTATGGTGTCCATATTAGTTAAAAAATTAACTAAACATTCGTAACTAAAATTAATTGACTGATTATTAATTACTGCATATTATTATGGAACCAATTTAACTTGTTAAGTTGGAAGAAGTATCTTTAAAGTTAAAGTTATGTAACTCAGTTAAAAGTAACTAAATTTTAACATTTTATCATGTTAATGCCTAGTTATGGATAATTAATAAATATTTTATTCCTAAAATAAAAATTGTTAGATAGGTATTATTTAAATGTAACAAATTGTTTCCCAGAAATGAATTCAACTCACAAGAATACAAAAGTTACCAAATTTAAGCATATAATTATAATTACTTTTTTTATATTTCAATAGTTTTTATGCATCATTTTCTTGATTATTTTCAGTCAAACAGACCTACATTATACTATATTCTAATATTTTTTATTTAAAATTAATAATAATTAAATTTAGTTATTATTTAGTAATAAATTAATATAGATCTTACATTATAAAAGCCTTCCTTTGATTTTGATTCTATTTTAAATATTTTCAGAAATATTATATGCTAAATATGAGTATTATAAGAATGTACATAATTATTTATTTTAAATACTTTTTAAAAATATGTTTATCTTTTATTATAAAAAAATTTGAATTGTATATATTAAGTTTTCAGAAAGTTGGTTATGGAACGCTAGCTACCATTGGCTCATGATGATGAGCAAAACATCAAATAATAATATCCAAAGTTTTTTAACATTAAAAAAAATTAACCTCACAATCAGCAGCGAAATTTTATTAGCATATGCTAATCTGATGGATGACATTATTACTGATTGGCATATTTTTGACATTTATCGTACAGCTTTCGAGCCAAGAGGAAAACTAATGATTGATGTTGTAAATAAAACTTTTGAAAAATGGGGAAATCGATTATGGAAATTTGATAAAAGATCAAATTTAGAAAATTTAATGTTAAATGTTGTTACTATAGTAAGTATAATTTTAAATTTTCAAAAATAATTATTGTTTTTTTAATACAGTTATAACTTATACAATAAGCTTACATATGGAATAAGAATAAAAAATATATATTATGTGCTTAATAGTTCAGAGAATGTATATGTATTTTCCAAAAGAGAATAATTTTAAATTTTTTATTTAAAAATATATTTTATATGTGGAATATAGTCAAATAATAAATATTCAAGTTATTTGGTACAATTAAAATAAGAAATAAAGTGAATTAACTCATCAGTTAGTTTTAGCGTGATTAAAGCGGATGTAAAAAATATTAGAACAACAATAGTCGATGGAACTGATTAGTGTGGGACCTCAAATTGGCATCATCATATTTTTAATTTTAAGAACTACGAAATAGTTTTATTGTTTTTTATTTTTCTTCTATGCATATAACATTTTTGAGAGTAATAAATTTTTAAATTCTCATAATGATAACATATTATTTATATGGTTTCAATAATTATTAATTATTACTTTATTATAATAGTAATCGAGAATCCTATAATATAATATAGTATAAGACTTCTTAAATTAATCCAAAGTCCCAGACTAGACAATAATTAAATAACTAGTTATAAGATGGTAGAATAACATAATAATCAATTTTACAAGATTATATTAGTTAGGCACATACAATAATTGTTTTAACTAAAATCATTATAAATATATTATTATGGCTAAGAAAATCGATTATGATACGTAAGTGCAAAGTGCCAAAGTGTTTTAATGGTGTGAATTAATTTGTTAGACTATCGTGACTAGAATATATGTAGAAAAAGACAGCATGGTAAATTTTCTCTCAAAACTTTAATTTTCCGCCTCATTTACACATTTAACATTCAACGTTATGTCATTATGTATTCATGGAGCTTGCAAAGCGAAAAACAATGTTCAGAGCTAAACGCTAGGATCTCATATATTTAATGTGTTACGATTTATCATCATTATTTTATTCGAGTCTATGACAAATGTTAAAACAAGACATTTGAATTGTATTAAATATGATTTGTATTAATGTGTACTATGTGCAGAGTTTAGAAAAATTGAATGCAATATTATTATTATAATAATTGTTTTATTGACTTAAATGGCAATTTTACATATTACAACACAATACAGATATAGTAAAAATGTGTATAGTAGTACAATACAACAAGGCTGATATACATAAGAAAGTTATTATACAGAAAAACAGGGTCCTAAGTGTACATATACTAGTTAAATGATAATTAGTATTAGTAAGTTACAGTATTAGTAAGTACCATCAGTTGTTTTTTTTTTTTTTGATGATGAAAAATCCAAGTATGCTTTACCGCGGTGAGAGGCAAGTGTAGAAGTATTTAGAGTCTTTCTTATGTTGGAATAATCGTAAGGTTCATAATGAATGTTTATTTTAAAAGCAATAAAGTTTAAAAATGTATTTTTGACACGTTCAAGAAGTATCTGGTATTTGACTAAATACGGTTTCCATACTACGGACCCGTACTCAAGTAGAGAACCAACAAAAACATAATATATGTTACAAAGGCATCTAACAGGCTTAAATAGCTTAATATCATGTGTGTAAATTTCAAGAACTTTAAGTATTCCATTTGCAAATTATCATAACCATTAACATTACACTTAGAAAGGCTTAAGAAACCCAGTCAATAAAAATGAATACCTCACTTATTACATGTTATTATTATAATTTAAATTAAATGTAAATCTGAAGGTACAATTTGATTTAATATACACTATTTAATAATAGGACTAAAAACAACAAACATGTTAAATCATATAGTTGCGATAATATTTTAGGGCAACCCTTACGGTTCTTCGGTTAAAAAAAATGGTACAGATATTAAACCATCTAGTGAAGAATTGGTTAAATATTTAAAAACGTTTAATTTGGATCGCTTGAACTCTGTGCAAAAATTTAGCTATGCTATAATGTATCCATTGACGAGAATTTTATTAAACATCACGTAAAGTATTGTTGTAGATATTATTATATATTATGTACTGTTATCTATAATAATGCGTTTAATATTTAAAAAACTTTTTTCTTACACATAATTATGTATTTATATATAATGAATATATTATACTAGATTGAACATCGAAACGACAAATTCGTGGGGTTACAAAGTAAATAACAAATGGGATGGAATAGTTGGAATGTTGATATCCGGAGAAGCTGATTTTTCTATTAGCTTAAATGCGCTGAGGTCTGAAAGATATGATGTCGTTGATTACTCTGCTATTTCCACTTGGAAACATTTGTATGTAAAATAACTAAATAGATTAGTTAGTTAAACTGTCAAAACATTCTGTATTTATGCGTTTTAAACTGAATACAATAATAGTGGACTGTTTACGCTTTTTCTTTGTTAAAAAAACTTTTTTTCTCAGACCTTGTTTCATCTTCCGTCATCCTCGAACGTCTACGGCGTCAACAAACATATTCTTGCGTCCATTCGAAACGGCCGTTTGGTTATCAATAATATGTGTAGTGATATTGTCCGGATTTGTTTATTGTACAATAATGCATTATGAGACGAATCAAAAGTTCTCGTTGAGACTGTTAAGTGATATTGTCCTACTAAAAATTGGCACGTTATGTCAACAAGGTAATATCTACAATAATATTACAATATATTATATTTTATTATCTATAATTAATGATGTTATAGTGTGTTATTACTAGGGATCAGAAATTGATGAATTTTGAATTTTTTTTTTGGAACTTTTTAGATAATGCTTTTTTATCTTAACTGAAATTGCATTTCAATAAGATATAAATTTAATTAACGGATTTTTTTTTGAATTTTCTAATTTTTTTATACTATAGGTTATTTTTTGGACATATTTAGATCATTTTTCTCTATTTATTTAGTCATTTTACTCATTTCCCACTAGTTTAAAGAAAAATAACGAGTTTATTAAAAAACTACTATTAAATCATATCATTTGTTAATAAAAGGAACCTACCTTGTTAATTGTTATCACACTCTCACTGATTTATAATCACTTCACTTTCTTATCATTTGTTATCGACCATTAGGTTGATAACTTAAAACTTGGAAATGTAAAATAATGTAAAACGTAATTTAATTAGCATTAACGCTTTATGCTGACTTTGGAACTCTAGTCGATTCTATTACCAAGTTAGAAACTCTACGACTCAGTCTTTATGACTCGATACAAATTATAAAATATAATAATATTTATAGATAAATCAGTAGCAGTTAATAGAATTGGAAACGTTTTTATTCATTTATTTATTTATTTTGTATAGTCATATTTTACCGACATCAAATATACTCAAATAGTACAATGCAATAATTTTGAGTAATTTGTAAGCTTTTATAATTTGTATTTTATAAATTTAATAAAAAATTTATTTTTCTTAATTTTAAACTATTGTTTGTAATTTTTAAAGGTAATTTTCCTGCCATATTTAAATTTTTTCAGGCCATTTTTTAATTATTTTAAGGTCATCAACTTCCGCTCCCAAGTTATTTTCTATTACGTAAATACTTATTATATTTTTAGATTCTGAGCGGAGCAATTTTACAATGAGTTGTGATTTTTTTATGTGTTCACAATTTATTAGGAGTAGAAATAATATTTCAATTTTCAATTTTAGGGATAGTTTCTGGTAGCAAATTGGATTTAGCTAGTATTTTTAGGAAGTCAAACCAGTTTTTAACATAATCTATATTGTTTTTTGATGTAATTCAAAAACGAATATCCGTAGAAACTTGGAATTTTCATCAAATGTTTATATTAACATTTTTATATATATTTGATATTTTAAACTTTTTAGCTTTTTTTTCTTTAATGTCAATAAAAATATCTTTCTCGGTTCAAAAGTTTGAAAATTTAGTACTAGATTTCTCATAAGTTGTTCATATACCAATACAATTTAACTTTTAATAGGTTAAAATTTGGACAATATTTGATATTTAAACGAAGAATTTTTTTTTTTTTTTTATTTATTATAATTAAAATGTTTCAGCATAATTACATCATATTATAAATTTGTTTACATAAAAATTATATAACAATTATTTATTTAGTTAGTTATTGATCTTTGTTTTCGCTTACATCTGAATGAAGGAGATTTTGCGGTAAACATGGTTTTAGTCGTCGATTTTTTTGTTTTATTTCTCAGGTTGTAGAATCGTGCGCTATCGGAAGACTTCAGATTTGTGTGAAAATTTTTGAACTGGATTGTTATCCAGTCTCGGAGTGGAAGGATACCGGTATCATTATGAATTTATCTGTTCCTTATATACCATGAGGCTTTTAGACAATTTTTTAAAAATTTGTTTTGGAGTATTTGTATTTTATTAATTTTAGTAGAAGAAGCTGTTGTCCAAATAGGGTAGGTGTAGGTAATTAATGGCTGGAGTATTAATGTGTACAGTAAGATGAATAATTTCATTTGGAGGGTTGATTTGAAGTTAACTAAGGGGCAGAGAGTGTTCATTCTTGCATAGCCCTGGGTGAGTTTTTTATTAATATGAATTTTTCGAGTCAGTTTTTCATCTAAAAACACTCCAAGGTATTTGTCATCTTTATTATTCCATTGTATTGGTTTGTTATCAATGCGAATAGATGGGGATCTTTGTATTGTTTTAAGAAAAATATTTTTGCTGCACTTTTTGTCGGATTAAGGTTTAGCTTCCATTTTTTGAACCAGGTGGTCACCGTATTTAGAGCTGTTTGGAGATTTTGAATTGAGGATTCTAGGAAGTTGTTTTGGGTTATTATTGTTGTATCATCCACGAACATCGCCAGTTGGGATTTTGGAGGGATTTGTATGCCATGGCAGTAAATTTTGAACAGGATCGAACCAAGGACTGAGACTTGGGGGACTCCAGCTTGTATTTGGTGAGTTTGAGAGAAGTTGGTTCCTATTCTTACTTGAAACGATCGATCCAATATGAAGGAAACTATGGTACAGATATTTGGGGAGAGCTAGCGAGTTCAATTTTTGTTCAAGTCCGTGGTGCCACATCTTGTCGAAGGCTTGAGTTACGTTCAACTGACTGCCGTTGTATACTGTTTTTATTCAAAGTCATTAACAATTAGTTCAGAGATTCGTTGAATTTGATGACATGTGAAGTGATGCATTTTGAATCCCAACTGATGTTTTGGTATGATGTGTATGAATGGTTTTAATCTATTGAGCAATATCCTTTCGTAGAGTTTTGATAATGATGGAAGAAGGCTAATTGGTCTGTAGCTTAAAGGAGAGTGAGCCACTTTTTTCTGGTTTATGTATTGGAATTATGATTGTATATTTCCAAGTTAAAGGAAATATGCCAAGTCGTATGGCCGAGTTGTATAGGCTAGCCAAATAGGATTGTTGCGTCATGTACTTTAGTTTTCACAAAAAGGTGTATTAGGCGAATTATAACACAAAAATAATTAACACTTTGAACTAGTAATAATTAAGTGGACTGTATTACAATGATACATCACACAACATAGCAAACATGAAATTATAAGAATAAAAATATTAATTTAGCACATATACAACTAGGGATGTAGGCGCCCACCTACTATATAATATAATAGTGACTAATTACTCGTCAACCGATAATAATAATAATGAATAAAACTAAAACCGTAAAATTATAATATAATAAATGCTACTCGACGGCTATATGCATAATGCTGACATAACATCAAGCGAAAACAATATAATAACAATGTATGTGTGGTAATGGGATAACAAATATAATATATAGATAAACCGCGTATCACTTGTGATACGGCGTTACCGCTTATGGGTTACTGCCGACGTACGACTATCCATAGGTCCATTTAAC
>JACXSJ010002449.1:0-45172 GCA_014851325.1 Pentalonia nigronervosa | reverse complement strand
TACACGATTTCATAACGACATGATTACCGTGATTTCAAGTTTGATCATAGGACTCTTCAGCTCCGTGTACGTTTTGTACTTTACGATCTTTCTATCGATCGCTTACTACTTTTCGACATACACTCACGATAAATGGCGTAAACTGAACGTGCCCTTCAAGCAACCCTTACCACTGTTTGGCAACTCGATGAAAATGATCTTGTCCCTGGAGCACCCGATAGATTTTTTCGAAGGTGTTTACAACCAGTTCCCGGATGAAAAAATTTGCGGTTTATACCAGATGACCACGCCGTTCTTGATGATCCGCGATCCGGAGCTCATAAACACCATAATGGTTAAAGACTTCTCGTATTTTACCGACCACGGTTTTGAGACTGACCCGTCGGTCAACATTTTGGCCAACAGCCTGTTCGCGTTGAATGGCGATCGGTGGAGAACGATGCGACAGAAGCTCAGTCCCGGGTTCACCTCGGGCAAACTAAAGGACACGCATGAACAAATCAAAGAATGCATCGACCAGCTGATGAACGTCATCGACGACAAGCTGAAAACCAGCGATCACTTCGAATTGCGAGAGATGGTTTACAACTTCTCGACGGATGTCATCGGCATGTCAGCTTTCGGATTGAAATTGGATACTATCAAAAACGGAAATGTAGAATTCCGCAATTTCGGCAAGAAAATATTCCAGTCGGACTTCAAACAACTCTTTATCCAGGCTATGCTGATGTTCTGTCCAAAGCTGGTGATTGCTCTAAAACTGAAACAATTCCCTCAGGATGCCGCCGATTTTTATGAAAGTATGTTCAGAGACGTTTTCGAGTACAGGACCCGGAACAACATCGTCAGGAACGATGTTATGCAAACCATGATTCAAGCTATGAACGATTTAGTGCTAAATAACGACGGTGGCGACTTGACACCCGAAAGTACATTTACAGTATACGTCAAATTAATAATATTTTTTATCACGAGAATTAATTTAAATAACTCGCAATGATTAACATATTATTAGGTATGTTTATTATTTCACAGACAAATGGACTGAAATAGACATAATTGGAAACGCGATATTGATGTTTGTTGCCGGTGCCGAAACGGTGTCTATCACGATATGTTTTTGTTTGTATCAGTTGGCATTGAACAAAAACGTCCAAGATAGACTACGCGAAGAGATTGTTACGACGAAAGCGAAAAACGACGGACAGCTGAACAACAACTTTTTGATCAATCTCCATTATATTAACATGGTTTTGGAGGGTAATAAATAATAATATATATAAATAATGTAGCACGATATGAGCTCTATAGTTTCAAATTTTTTTTTAATTATTAATTTACAATTGCATGAGATCAGTTGATCGGTATGAGAGAAAGGTTATAATATGTACTTATTATATTAATAAAGTTATACTTATTGCATAGGAAGTTATTGGTATTTGTAAGTGGTCTCCAACATCAAAAATAAATAAATAACCTAATTTATAACTAATTAATTAATAGTTACCATTACATCGCATATTCGTATAAAAAAAAATATTTTAGAATAAGAATTGGAAATAAAAATCTATAAAAATACAATAATATTTAACTCGCATTTTCTTTAAATTTGTTTTTTTAATCTTAGAACTGTTTATATTATTGTTACTCAAGTGATTGATATATATTTTATCGTTTGTCATCAGAATATTTATTTGAGTATGTTTATTCTATACAGTAAACAATTACATTTTGTTAAAGTATATTATATATTAGTCTATTATCTATAAAGTGATTGTTTATAACACTTAGAAACATATTAAGTAGGTATAATATTTATTTGAAATATTCAAATAATATTCAATATGATATACTAAGCTGTTAAGATTTATTATAGCGACATGTAGTCCATGTAAATGCTTTTTATACTTTATATAAATTTTAGACTAACATTTCCAGCGTGAAAGTTTAATTTCCATAACAGTATATATCGGATAAATAGAGATGAAAACTTTAATCCCTAGATATATAATAATTATAAATTATTCTTTAAATTTTAGAAGTTTCGCGGATGTATTCCATCACCACAATGATATTAAGACGAGCGACGAAGAATTACAAAGTACCCGGTCAGTCGTTGGTCATTGAAAAGGGACAACAAATTATCATACCAGCGTACTCCATACACAATGACCCAAAATATTACCCAAATCCCAAAACTTTTGATCCTGAAAGATTTTCAGCGGCAGAAAAATCCAAACGGCTCAATGGCACTTACATTCCATTTGGTGACGGTCCGAGATTGTGCATAGGTACTTATACTGTTTTTTTTTAATGTACACCGTTTAAAATTTTCAATCCTAATGTAATTACTAACTGTATTCTAATTACGATTCCCGAATAGGCAAAAGGTTGGCGGAATTAGAAATGAAATTGGCTCTATCAAAAATTTTATTGAAATATGAAGTCTCGCCGTGTGAAAAAACAGAAATACCTCTCAACATTCGAGGTCCGGGAAATATGGTCAATCCAAAAAACGGTATTTGGTTGAGCTTTAAACCGATCGTCGCGAATTAGCATACAAGTATATAACTATAAATATGAATAATGTAATGTCACGTATTTTTTCAAAACTATATTATTATATAATAAAATACTTTGGTATTACAATATTACAAAACACAATCTATGTTATTACAGATTATTGAGTAAAATAAACTACTTTAATAGCAGTATAAAATATCTTGAGAATTAATAAAGGCTGATCTTCACTTAATATCGTTTTTCGTATGCAACGATTTACTATTGAATTCAAGTTTAACACATCCATTAGTGATCCACTTGACATCTATTGTTCAGCAAAGTGGTAGCAACTTGCTCACCTTTTGTTTTTGTTGATCCTGTTAATTAATATTGATTAAAATGCAGTTTATTTACATTTGATGACGGAATTTAAATAAATACATAAGTGTTTATTTAAAAGCGTTTAATATTCCTACTTGAATTGGGTTCTGGTTTATCGGAAGTTCACCCGTCTTATCACACTTGTTGCGTAATTATTTTTTTTTAATAAAAACTATTCACATACTATAACCTGGATGATTCCTAGCAATATGAGGCTCAGGCACAGATCGTGTAGGCTTCCCAAAAGAAAAATATATTAGGTATCTACCCATAATTATGATTTTATATAATTATATAACTGGTGTCGTGTAGATTCGCCATGGTAATAGTAAGATCGTAAGTATCGTCATGAGTTCGGTACATCACGGTATTAAGTATACAATAGTTCATACTCTAACCAAAATATATAAAAAATGTATAAATGTTGTGTATTTTTATAGACATTCTAAGTTCAAATTTGGATTAAATTAATTATGTATTAAGACGACGAATAACGATAATATTAGTTGTTTAAAAATATTATTTATTTGTACTTGAAACTTTTAAAGTTTATTATTCCATTGTATACACGCAATAACATTTTCAAATGCAATTTTACGGATAAAATTAATTCAATCCACTGTATTGCCAATGTGGAAAATATCTAATAGTAAAATAAATTACCAAGCAATAATATCGTAAAATATCCACTTAATTGTATAGGCTAATAAACCGTTTTTAATCAGAATCATTCTTCGTATTCAATGATTTTATAATATATTTTACATATTTAATAATTACAGTGACCCACTCGATACTGCAAATCGATATCCACTTGTCGAACTTTTTTTAAAAATTTTATTTAAACACAAATGTGTCTATAATAGTTATAAACATAAAATATCATATTTCACTTTAAAATAATATTATTACTGTATAGAAAAAATATAAAAATAATTCCACTTGGTTAAATTAATTTGATTTCATGAATGCGTGTGTGTATTTTTATTAACAATATTATATAATTTTTTGCGTATTGCTAAATTCTAACTACAAGAAATTATAACTTTAATTATAATAAATAGGAATAATTGTATGGATTTTGTTCATAGATAAAATCCAAAACAACCGAATGCACAAATATTATTTTAGATTCTGAGCGGAGCAATAAATGTATTGATTTTATAATGATGTGTCTTGTTTTTTTCTTGTTTATTTTGTGTCTGTCATCATCTTTTGTGGCAATAAAAATGTTTCAATCTTCTTCATTAACATCTTTTATGATAGGAAAGTGAATCTAGTTAGTGTGTTTGGGGTTAAATGTTAAATATTCCTAATAGTTTTCAAAAGCATCCGGAAAAAAAGAAAAAGGAAAATTAATAAAAACCTGAATTATTTTACCAAACCAGTTTTTGACAAAATTGATTTAGTGTTTTTGGTATAATTTAAAACTTATAATAGTAGATGCTTTAAATTTTCATTTGCAATTTCTCATGCATGCTAATATTTTCAAGTATTTGGACTGTTTTTTAGTTATTTTAGGTATGAGAAATTTAAAAATTTTTTTTAAATATTTTTTAAATTTATTATTGTCAATAAACAATTTTTCATAAAATAACTTGAAAATGTAATACAAGGGTTCTATTGAGTTATTATAATAGCAGTTAAAAAATATCTAAGCTAAGTATTCATGATTTTTATTTTATAAGCATTTAAAATTCAAATGTTGACAACATTCATCAACATCACGAAAATTTGCAAATTATTTTTTAGTTAAAATGAATTAAATGTTTAATTTTTATAGCTAAGAATTGAAAATTTAAAACAAGGGTTTTCTCATTAATAGTTCATACAATAATCAAAATATCTAAAAAATATTATATAAACAAGGTTTTTTTTATAGATATTTTTATTTCAAATTTGGAAAGAATAGATATCTCAACGAAGAATAACAGTTTTAGTCATTTTGTCGTAATTAAAAAATATTTCATAGGTACTTGAAACTTTTAATGTATGTTATTATAATATTTTATCGAACAATGACATTTTCAAATGCAATTTTTTCAAAAAAAAACTAATTTAACCTACTAATAGTAAAATTAATTACTAATTAAAATCAATTATATCCAAAAATATACAGTCATATAGGCTGACAAATGATATTCGCTTAAAATCATTTTTATCTAAAATATACTCGTTAATACAGAAAAAAATAAAAAACAACATAATTTTATTGTGTTTAATCAAAATTATTTTATTCTTTATTACATGCATACTTAGAAAAAAAATTAACAATAATATTTTAATTATTTTATACAAACTACAAAAAATAATATTATGCATATTAAAATATTATAAAATTCACAAAAATATGCCTATATAATAGGAAAAAATGTAAAAATGAATACGAAAAATAATTGTATAAAAATATATAAAAAAAAAAAATAGCACAAACAAAACACAAAAATGTAGGTGGTGATAGAAAAAAATGCATCCAACTACATGCTTAGGCGGGTTGGGAGTAGGTGACAAGTATTCAGTGTACATAAATGAACAGTTGCCATTGCAGGTCACCTCTACAGAGTTCTCCGACCGGTCTCGCGGGGTGGACGAGCATCGAAGCGAGAGCGAGATGACCACCATGGTGGAGGGTGAAGCCCGACATTGACGGGCCGCCGTGGGAGCGACTACGAGATGACAGCGAAGAGGCTAATGAGCGATGTCGATGGTGTTGCGAGTGTTGAAGACTACTTTTGCGATAGCCACGACAGCGACTAAAGCATGGAGCGAGCGAAGACTACCGCTGACATAGCCTCTTTCGCCGGCGAAAACCTCGTCCGTCGCTTTGCTTGTGCCCGATAGGGTCGGGCGCCTGCTGCGCCACCTCCGGAGAACCTGTATCGGAAAACCCTAAGTACCTGTTATCTAGGTACTCTATTAAATTTAGAACTTTATCGTTCAAAAACTCCAAACATTTAATCTTAATCGACAAGAAACCCTAATAAGTGAGGGGAAAGAGTTTGGACTACAAGTTAATGATCAAAAAATAAAATACTTAACAATATCTCGAAGAAAGCATATACAATATTCGCTAGTAATTGGAGACTTAACCTTCGAAAAGGTATTAAACTTTAAATACCTAGGAGTAGATATTAACCAAGCTCATAGCCACGAAGAAATTAATAAGAGAACAACAGCAGAAATGCTATTTTGCGCTTGAACCATTATTTAAGTCAAGATTGCTGTCCAAAAATACGAAACTAAGACTTCATAAAGTACTCATTAGACCTATAGTTATGCATGCTTATGGAGCGTGGGTGTCAACAAAGTCGGACGAAAAGAGATTGTTAGTATTTGAAAGGAAAATTCAACGTAGAATCTATGGGCCCAAAAGAAATGAGGAAAAGAATACGTGTGAACGAAGAACAAATACAGAGCTATGAGATACATTCAATGAACCAAACATAGTGGAAATTCTTAAAAGCAGACGGATAAGCTAGGCCGGTCACGTATGGAGAGCAGAGGGCAAAACAGTGCATGAAATCATAATATAGAAGCCAGACAAAAAACGACTGAGAGGACAACCAAGACAACGATGGATTATTGACAGAGTTAGAGAAGATCTCAAGCTCCTGGGAATAAGAGAAGAACAACTGGCGAATGATAGGGAGGTATGGAGAGGTATAATGGAAGGAACCACAAGGTTTGGAATAAACCAAAAAAAAAAAAAAAAATTAATTTAATTTAATTTAATAAAAATAAAATTTCTCCCTCTAAATAGCGGACATAATTGCAGCAACTGAGAGTGTTCGGTATTTAGAGGTTTCACTACATTATATTTTTATAAAATACCTATCATAAATATTAACTATGTATTTAAATGTTTTTTTTTTTTTGAATAAATAACTACCAACATGTCGTATGTAATAACAATATTATATATACATTTTTAATGTACTTTATACAATATTGTATTGATCTAAAAAATAAAATATCCATGTTAAAAAAATTATTTAATTATTATTTAGATAATATTATAATTTTATTTAAATTTATCTATTATCTCATCTAGATTATTATATTGAAAAATATCTGTTATCTTATCTATATAATTATTTTAATATCTATATCTAACATTGCTAATTAGAAAGTATTTTTGAATGTATTATTATATTCGATTTTGTGTAAGTGATTTGACTGGAAAAAAAAAAAAGAGTGTAGAAATATTTTCAGCGTGATTGTGTTATCAGAATGTGGCAACTGTAACTGAAATATTTCAAAAAAGTAAAACTAGTTTATGAATAGTTTTGAACTGCAGAATTATGATTGAGTTGTCAATCAATCTAAATTCTAAAGTCAATCCAACTGGATCACACAAAAATATGGTTGGACAAAAAATCCCAAGACTTATAATGGGTGCAACGAAATGTTATTTGAGTAAATTTTCAATAATTTAAAAGATCAGCGAGTGTGGAGTACTAGAAGGCATGTGTTAAATATAATAAATCATTGTATACAAAAAACGATTGTAAGAGAAATATAATTCATTTTACTACCAATTTTTATTACAGTAAACTGAATTAATTTTTGCCGAAAACATTGCATTTGGAAATATTATTGAGTGTATAAAATATAAGAATATACTTTAAATTTTTCAAGTACTCACAAAAAATATTTTTAAATTACAACAAAATAACTATATAACCGTTATTCTTCATTTAAACATGTAATTTCGTCCAAATTTGTACTTAAAATGTCTATAAAAATCAACTCATAAAGAACCTTGTATTATATTTCCATGTTTTTGACCCAAGAAATATTTTTTATCAAAATTTATAAAAAAAAAAGTAAAAATTTTCGCTTTTCTTTAATTTTTTTTTTTTTGTTTTTCCTGACATGTTTGAAAATTATGGCAAATTTTTTACTTTTGGTTCCCCAAAGTACCAACTAGATTCACCTTCCTAGCAGAATAGATGCATGAAATCTATGGACTTTAAGCAGCCCCAAAAAGAGACGACAAACAAAAAAAAAGGTCGGTGCAAGTGGCTAGCGCTCTGCTGTACAGTGGGGGTCGAATGAGTCAAATTCACGGATGTGTTAATTCAATGATATAAATTATTATATAAGAAATACGATTTTGAGCTAAGACACGGCGTGTCAGCCTACATAATTAAGTGTACTATATGATATTATTGTTATTAAAATAATTCCATTTACTATACACATATACTTCAATATATTAGATACTATAATTGTTACGTATCGATATGAATGCAGTGCATTTGGTGTGTGTGCGAGTGTGTGTGTGTGTTCAGCAGGGGCAGGAGCCTCGCTGTTGGCTCCGCAAAAGCGTTATTTACACAAAAATAAAATGAAAAAATTACAGTAGGTATACACTCTCAAAAACGTTTATTGAATAATATAAGAATAGCACTATTATAATGCTTTTATCTTCAAATACGACGAAAATCACGACTATTCAACGTCGACAATCACTCCGCAGAAACAGATTCTGCGCGCAACGTTCACCAGGCGGTTCCAGACAAATCGCTTGGATCTTTTTCACGCCGACTTGCGTGTCGCGCCCGACCGCGGTCTCGGGTCGGCTGCCGGAACTGCGGGCGGGTCAATCTCAACAGCTACGCTTGGCTCGGTCGTCGACTGTAGTTCTTGCCCGATAAACGGCGGCGACCCTTCAACAATTGCCTGCGATATTCCACGATCGCCTGCTGCCCGCAAAACCATGTCGTCCGCCGAGGACGACCTCTCCGGAAACGCGTCCTCGTCGACCGGGAGACTCGGCGGCGGCTGTTGTGAAGTGATGATGATGCACGAGAACGTCCGAGTACCGAGTTGGGGCGCCGATCCGAAAGATTGTACTTGGCCGAATTTACAAACGAACGGCTGCACCGTACGCCCAACTGCCAAGTCCAATGTGTCCACGATTGACCGACGGTCGTCGATTACTGGACGGTAACGCAGCATAAATTTTCCTGTTTCCACGAAGACTTTCATCTCGGCTGCAGACGTAGGCATAATTATTACGATGAGGTTATTACCTAAATCGGTCAATTTGACGAGAGTTGAACGTCAACAAAAAAAAAAAAAGATACGCTTATGTACGAAACGGTGTAAAGTAAAAACAAACTGTTTTATTTTCTTTTACGGATATATTAGATAATATATTATGACTGTCAAGGACGAGTACTAAAGATGTAATGAGCGATTTTAATTATTGATTGTTTATTATACAGTAAATAAATAATAATAATATTGTTATTTTTTTTTTCAATTTATAGTGGCCAGTATACTAAAATATAATGCAGGCTAGATTTCAAATCTACAAACTTGTATTACAGATTATATTCATAATATCATAATGATTATTTCTAGATTTAGTAGCATATTTTCAACATTTTATAATACGATATTGTAAAGTAAACGAAAATCGATTCTGAAAAGCCTACAACTAAGTGTATTTTATGATAATATTTGCTATTAAAATAATTAACTTTTCTATTAATAATATAGTAGGTTGAATTTATTTTTGAAGAAAATATTGCATTTAAAAATGTCATTGAGTGCATAAAATATAATAATATACTTTAAAAGTTTCAAGCCCCCACAAATTTTTTTTTAAAATTACAACGAAATAACTAACATTGTTATTCTTCATTCTAACATCTAATTTCGTTCAAATGTATACATAAAATGTCTATAAATATCAAGCATAAAAATATATTTTTTTGATTTTTTTGTCTACACTATTAAATACTTATGAAAAACTTTGTTTTAAATTTTCAAACCTTAACTATACAAAATGATCATTTTCAATATTTTTAATTATAAAATAGTTTGCAAACATTCGAGATTTTGATGAATTTTGGCAAAATTTGAGCTTTAAATATTTATAAAATAAAAAATCCTACATATTTAACTTGATATTAATTGTGAATTTCTATTATAATAACTTATGAAGAACCTTCTATTAAATTTTTAAGTATTTTCGTCCAACGAAAATTTTTTTATCGAAATTTAAAGAAAAAAATTATAAAAAAACCGAAAATTCCTTAAGATTACAATTAGCTCAAAAATTATCAAAATATTTTTTTAATTTTTTAGTGTATAAAAAATAATAATCTCAACAATTGATAAAAATTTCAAACAGTTATTCATTTTTGAATTATAACAAAATAAGAAAATCATTCTTGAGAAATCGATAGTTTACAGGTGAATCTCATGTCTAATTTCGAAGGTTTATAAAAAATTAGTTTGACTTTCTGGTAAATTCTTTTTTTTAGGAAGGTAGAAAAACTTATAGATAATCTTGTATTGAGTTTTCAAATCTTAGATTTAAAAAAATTTTTATGAATTTTCTAATCAAGAAAAACTGCAAATTTTTGTGATTTTTACATATTTAGTGGTCATTTTAACTTTAGACACTTATAAAAACTATTATAGCTCATCTTTTTTTTAATTTTCACTTACAAGAAGTTAAGGAAAATCTTGTATTAAATTTTCAAGTTTAATTTTGAAGTATAATTCATTTGATTCAAAGTAAGATTCAAAATAATTTTATCGACAATAATAAAAAATAAAATAAAAACCAGAAAATGTATTTTGTTTATAAATAACTGAAAAAAAGTTACAATATATTGAAAATTTTATTGTGTATTGAAAATTATTTTATAAACATTTAGTAAAAATTGTATGTATCTCAGTAATTTTTTTTTTTTAATTAACGCCAAAAAACAAAATCAATTTTGTCAAAATTTTTCCAATTTTTCCTTAATTTTTTTTTTTTTTTTTGTTCTTCCTGACACTTTTAAAAACTATTGGGACTTTTCAAAAATGACCTTTTAAAAGTACCAACTAGCTTCACTTTCCCACCAGAAAAAGTAATAGTGAAAAAATCGAAACATTATTTCGACAACTTATCGTGTATACAGACAAAAGAAAACAATAAAAAACACTCATCATTGTAAAATCAATACATTCCTCGCTCCGCTCAGAGTCTAAAACAACATTGTAAAATTATTAATTAATGTACGCTTTGTTCCGTTCAGAATGTAAAGTAGAATATGTATATTTAGTGTTCGACTCATTTAACTACTGCATAACACTATTTTTCCGTAGGTGTTTTTTTATTTATTTTATACACATTTTTAAAATACCTGCAGAAATGTACAGCTCATATTTGTTTTTTTATTTAATTCAACTACAAACATTTACTATATTAAATGACTACGCACGACTCGTTCACCTTGTCTACCCATTCCACGCTGTAGACTATACATTGTGATAGACTGCAATACCTACTTTAAGTACATGGGTATATATTGAAACGGCGTAGTACGGACGAAACTGCTAACCAGCAAATACAACACATTTCATAACAATATGATTCCCGTGGTTTTGAGTTTGATCACCAAACTATTGGACTCCGTGTACTTATTGTATGTCGCGATCTCTCTATCGATCGCCTACTACTTTTCGACGTCCACGCACGATAAATGGCAAAAACTGAACGTACTCTTACCACTGTTTGGCAACTCGGTGAAATTGGTCTTGAACATGGAGCACCCGATAGACTTTTTCAACGGTGTTTACAACCAGTTCCCGGACAAAAAAATTTGGGGTTTCTACTAAATGACCATACTGTTTCTAATGATTCGCGATACAGAGCTCATAAACACCATGATGGTTAAAGACTTCTCGTATTTTACCGACCACGGTTTTGATACTGACCCATCAGTCAACAGCAGAATTAGAAATGAAATTGGTTCTATCAAAAATATTTTTGAATATGAAGTCTTACCTTGTAAAAAACGGTATTTGGTTGAGCTGTTTTAAACTGTTCGACGTTAATTTGATAAATGTTGATGGTGGTACCAATTCAAAATTACTTACTCGTTTAAGTATTTTAAGACATAAAATATCAAGACATAATAGTTCTAAAGCACACAACTTTGCTTTAAATATTTTAGAAGAAAAAACACATAGTAAATTATATACATTATTTGAAACTTCAACTTCTAAACATTATCAATCTACAGTAAAATTTTTCGCACTGTTTATTTTATTGCAAAAAATAACCGACCATTTGATGACCATTCAAATCTTGTTGAGTTATAACAAATGAATGAGGTTTTATTAGGCCAAGCATTACATTCGAGATATTCAAATACTTCCATTATTGAACATATAGCTACTAAAATAAGAAATAAAATCGTACAAAATATTATAAAAACCAATTCAAAGATTTCTATATTAATAAATGAATCAACAACAAATAGTTGATTATCTGATATAATTATTTATCTCAAAGCCTCCATATCATATGATTCACCTGTTTTTATATTTTTGAATTTAATTGAATTAAAAATTCAAACATCTATAAACATCATAGACCAACTACTTGAATGTTTACATCAACATGGATTTACTGATATTTATTTAAAAGAACATTGGATATCATTTGTTCTTTTAGGAAAAACTATTGGAGTTGCTGCACGTTTAAAAGAAAAATTTCTAGTAATATTTAGTTGGTATTGCATTAATCATTGGTTAGAATTGGCAGTTAATAATGTGTTAAAAGATATTACAGCAATGTATCATTTCAAACATTTTCTGGACAAATTATATTTGTATAGTCGATCACCTAAGAACCAAAACGAATTAAAATTACATTGTGTAAGTTTAAATGAAATATTTTTAAAAATTGGTCGAATACTCGATGTTTATTAGATTTCTAGCAGCTATAGAACCATAAAAGTAGTTTGGAAGATATATCCAGCTTTATACAAACACTTTAAAGAAGCTTCTAAGGATAATCGTGATCAAAAAAACTAGATCCTAGTATAAAGGTCTTTGTAAACGGTTGGAAAGCTTACAATTACTTTCAGACTTGGTACTTATGTGTGATATGTTGTCTGAATTATCTCAACTGTTTAGGTTTACAGAATTGCGATGTAACTTTAATACAAGCTGATAAAAAAATTAAAAGAACTATTAGAGTAATTGATTCTTTAAAAATTATTAAAGATGATTATTATGCTGAAGCAGTCAAGGCTATAGAACTAATGATGTTTAAAGGTATCCCTTTATGTAATAATATTAAAAAATTAGTATGTATCAATAATAATCAATTTATTTCAAGTATTATTAACAATTTGAACACGAGTCTATTAGATAATAATGAAGAAGATAAAATAATCATACAAGATATTCAAATTTTAGATAAAAAAAAACATGACCAGCTGATGTAAATATTCGTTTTGGTGAAGAGGAAGTAAAACGACTTTGTAACAGATTTCTTTTAAATCAAGAAAAAACATTAGGAGGATTAAGAATATTAATCGACAAAGAAACCAATAAAACTGAAAAACTAAATGATGAAATAAATAATTTGATAAAAACGATCTCGTGTTCTACAGCAGAATGCGAACGTGGATTTAGCTTAATGAATATTATTTGTCCTGACATACTCTCAAGATTAACAATTCACAATATTTCAAATCTGATGATGATTAACATAAATGGTCCACCATTGAGTATATGGAACCCTGAAGATTATGTCAAAAGTTGGATTTTACACCACAGAATGGCTGATAACAATAGATCCAGAAAAATAAATAGAAATGAAAGAGAAAGTTTAAAACAAAAATTATGAAATATTCTATAACCTTAACTTATAAGTATATATTATGTATTTACTATTTGGCGAATAAATGTATTTTATAATAATATTAATTATGGTGTCGTAGTTAATAAGATTTGTTATTAATTTATATAATAGACCGGCGATGGCCCCCTAAAGCTGCCTCATGTTTAGCATACATTTTAAAGTATACTCACAAATAATTTCAGGACTACATCCCTGATAATATGAATATTGTGATGTTTGTTTTTTTTTTTAATACTTTAATATTATATAATATAACACTTATTACAAATACAAAATACAGTACTATTCAATACCGTAAACGCGTATCATACAATTACGCGTACATATTACAAAAAATATATTATATTGTTCTGCGGCTACTAGTATACTAATATGCCGGCGATCAGAAGATTAGGAACATAATGTTAAACGACTCGGAAACAGCCGCGTTTCAGGTGTAATCGAGTCCGTCTCTCGAGTCCGAATAGACGCCACGTTCGCGTCTAAACAGTTTTAATATTATTGTGCGTGTTGTATTGTGTATGTCAAATGAAAGCTGTTAGTCCCGATAACAGTCCAACAAGCAATTAATAATTTAATTCACTATAATTGACATAATGGTTGTGTGCACGGGACGGTATTCACCCGGATTTCCGATCCGCAAACCGATACGACGAACTCGGGAATTCCCGGTGCCGCGTGCCCCGTTCCATCGTTCCGCCGTGTTCGGGCGAGCGAAAGGCAATCGTAATTTGAAAAAAATGTCATTCGAATCGTGGTCGCCCGAAATGTCTGGAGACGCGCAACTCAACATACGGCACGGTCTCTTATCACACCGCGTCAATACTGTTATCAATTACACGCCGTCGTCACCCGAATAATAATATTATTGCGGTCTGCTGGCCCGCGGCTCTGGTTCTTTTTTTTTGTTTTGTTTTTATCACATTTATTTATTTATTTATATCACAATTTTATCACATCGGTGTTCAATAATTACCGATATAACTGTTATTCGGTTGTCCGCTCGTCGTCGTCGTCGCCGGGCCAGCGTTGGCATTCGAAAATGGGCTCGGAACAGAGTTCGCAGCCCAGCGCCTCCGAGTCGGGCGCGAAAAATCCGAAACTGAAAAGGGGCAAGTCGGCGCCCGAGAGTTCTTGGCCGCGGAGTTCGCAGGACGGCCAGCACAGCAGGGCGGCCAGCGCAAACACGTCGCCCGGCCACAGCGTGTGCAGCGACGTGGACTTGCCGTACATATCGTACACGGTCAACCGGCCAATCGGAGGTGCCATTAGGCTGTTGCTAGCCATTGTAAAATCGGTATATCAATGAACGACGCTAAACCCGTTTACAGATTCGCCGAAGAAGCCCAGCATCATGAGCCGCGGCCGATCGGTGCAGGCGGAACCCCAGCGGTCTGCGAAGAAGACCCCAAAGTCTGCGCCCAAACACAACATTGTGGTGGTCAGGGCGGCCGTACAAGAATACCCAGACATGGACGAGGATCTGTATCGAATGAAGGTGAATTTTTTTTCGTCGCTCTAGTCCGCCACGTCCAAGCGTACGTATGTTGTAATTTGTAACTGCCGGGTTACTCTTCGTTGCCGACCAAAATCATTGAGGAAAAAACTGCTAAATGTGTACAAGCGTTGAAGTATGAATCAATTCGACACATTCGGTTTATACTTTATGCTTATCGATTTATGTCCAAAACGGACAGTAGTTGTGTTCGTCGTGGGTGCAAATCGCTATATATTTATATTGTTATGTATAGCACTAAATATATTTGAGTAAAAAATACAAGAACAGACATTTAATAGATTCGTGCTGTAGGATTCATAACACAAGTGAACTTAATCTTAGTAATATTCAGTGCCTATAGTACCTACTATATACTTAAGAGCACATGAATATAAAATAAAAATATTATCTTTTAACACCCGGGTCAATTTTATTTATCTAAAGTTTTTTTTATTATTATTTTTCAAAACATAAATACAAATTCAACTAAAATTTACAACAAGTTAAAGAACAATTCAAGAATTCTTAAACATTACACTGTTCAAACAAAAACTGCAGACATCAGAAGACTTAATATATAATATTATAATATATTAATAAATAGTTTTGTTGATTTAATTATAGTGCAGCATATATTATTATATAATTTAAGCGTTGTTTGTTTTAACTTTAATTGCATCTAATTACAAATGACTAGGTGGCTCTTTTGATAACTAACTACTATTGTTTTCTACATTTACTAAGTATATAAAAATAAAAAGTTTTGTATTTTATCATTTTAGCAAGTACCGTCATTTTTGCCAATAATACGAGGCACTGTATCGTTGCCAGCAGCCAGAGATCGAGAAGCATTAGAGAGAATCGATTCCAATGCATTTTACAGACTATGTCAACTTTATCAGGCCTACATGAGCCGGTGTGCCAAAGCAGTGACTGCAGATCAGACTTTGATCAATAAACAAATTTTGGATGTACATATAAAACTAAAACTTTAGTCTATACATTAGCCATTATTATTATTAGTTTAAAACTAGAAACATTATTAATACTTAATAAATAATTGAATTTGATTTTTTTGCAGCTCGACAATGAAACCACACAAGTGTTAAATTTATATGTAGCGTCGTACAAGCAATACGCCAAAGTCATCGAGAAATTCAAATGCATTAATGACATGAACAAGCAACTAAATTCTTGTCATCTGTTGTTAAACAAGACGCTAGACTCTGTACAGCTGTTGAATAACAAACTACCTCCAGACGAACGGTTGGAACCGTTTGTGTGGACGACAGGTTAAACGACTGATCACATCATATATTTCTTACCTTTAACTAGTCTAACATATTTTATATACATTTTTATTTTTATTCTATTGTTATTTACTTATAATTTGTTAGAGTTTAAAAAACTTTGATCTGTGTGAATTTTTATTTGTTTAAGTATCCATGATAAATGAAATGATAGTTTTGTATATACATCTGGATATCCTGGTCTGGCACATCCCGATCCAAACGATGTGAGACCGGCTAAGAACCATCGACCATTTGGACCTGAACATTGTAATGGCCCTCCAGAATCTCCCTGCAATATGTTTAATGATCATATAGTTTTAATTAGTTATCATAAACAATACCATCGATGTGTGTTTGTTCAACATACCACACATGGTCCACCACCTTTTCCATCCATTCTACCAGCACACAAATGGCCATCAGTTATAGGCACCGCTGGTCCATATTTGTCTCTACAAACAGATGTGTTGTGCACAGGCACTTTGATCTGTCGCAGTTTACCCGACAACGGTCCGTTTGGTTTGACTTTACCCCATCCAGTTGTGACACACACCTTTGGAATTGGCGTGTTATTTGCAGATGGTGGCAAACACAAGCAGCGTACATTTGTGTTAGTGATATTTGTTGGTCTAGACAGTTTCATTAATGCTGCGAAATTCAATTGTTAGTACCAGTAAAATTAAATTGTTGTTTTGGATTTTTTTCATGATTAACCTATGTCATTTTGGTAATTGTTAAACCTGTCGTGAATGACCACTTCATCAATGGGTATACGTTCCTCTGTGTGCTCTTCTACATCTCTATTCCAGTCGCCGAGCACAGCTGTCCAAAGAGCTGCTAACGGCAAGCTGAACTTTTCACTTGCAATCAAAATTTAATTTTTCAAATAAATACTTTATACATTTGTCAACAGCATTAATAAATAATGATTTACTTTCTGATGCAGTGAGCAGCTGTTAATACCCAAGTAGGTCTGATCAGTACACCGGCACACCAATGGCCTACAAAACCAAATGCTGGATGAAGTAACTGTAACGATACCTAAAAACAAATTAATAAAAATGTGTTAAGTAAAACTTTTTGGTCTAAACTACACCCTTCAGATAAATCATTGACTATACAATTCATTGATTTATCATGATTAATTCCAACATTAAAATTATATATGTGCCTATATTTGTTTTAAAAGCTTATTAAAATGAACTCTTAAAGAGTTATTTTAAATATTACCTATAACTAATAATTATGAATTTAATGTATTGATGAATATTTTATTTTTATCATAGTTTGTTGTGTTAATTAAATTGAATTATTCATTGTACCTATATTATATTAACAATCGCATCAAGTGTGCTCATATTTTAATATGAAAAACAAGAATAAAATTAAAATACTATTTCAATGTATTTGTTATTAAAAATATTTTTATTTTTAAATTTTATATTAAAATTGAACAACATACCAACCATTAGTTATGCATTATGATTTTTTTTTTTTTTTAATGTTCATTGAAACGACTTCAAGGTCTTCGTCAATGCTTATCGCAAGTGGGCAATAGGAAGATCATGTGATCTATTTACCTATGTTTGTATCACTATATGCATGATACTACTCCCTTCTCCAAGAGGAGACATGTACGGTCTTCCCTCCCAGTGGAAGTGGAATGGGACCAAGTTGGGAACCGGATGACGCAATCGGGCGACAGTATGGGAAAATGGTGATTGCACTTTGCTAATGTATATGATTTATGAATCCTATAAAAAGTACTGTAGGTACTTATTGCCTACCATTTATCTTTAAAGTAAGACAAATGGCAGTGTTTGGAGGAATGTAATTTTATCTATATTTTTGTTTGTTAAGTTAAGCAGACATAAAGTTAGATATAAATAATCTTCATTCAAAAAAAGAAGTTATTATAAGTGTAACATTTTTATGATTATATCAAAAAAAAAAAAAAACTATTAAAATAATTAGAAATGTATTTTTGGTACCTACCTGCTTGTTTGTTATCTTTCCGCCCTAAAATGTATCTACAACTAACCAGTGGAGTTTCATACCGTCTGACCACAAGACATAAGAGTGCCCAACTACTATATGCTAGAAACCATTGATTTAAAATACTGTATTTTTATTTAATGTTTATCGTTTTTGTATTTTTGGCTCTAGATCAGTGTCTGCCACCATCTTACTTCAGTAGTCTTCACTATAACACTTCAATATTCATATCTATACGGTGTACATAACCGTGATCATGATCAATCGGCAATTCTCTATATCTTGATATTTTACATGTTGATTACTCGAGTAATCTGTTCATTGTAAAGCGGTAAATGGTTGTTATAAAATTTGAAATTATAATTATTATATTTAATATTAATTAATATGTTGTGGACTTATTGCTATATTGTGTGTGTAATTTAAAGCATATGCCTATCACACAAATGTTAGGTATATTAAGCTTATTTTCAAATATTGTTAAAAATTAATTATAATGAGTTATTTCCCGACATAAACAAATAAAATGTGTCAGATCTGAAGATCCTTAAAAAATAGTATTATTTTTATACTTGTAATTATGTCATTAATTATAAACAATATATTATTATTTACTTTATATAAAATTTTTGTAACGGTATAAAAAAATATATATTGATATATTTCTATATAAGATAATCATTGCGAAAAGATTTGAACACTTGACGGTCAAAATTCTACAATAGTAAAAATTTACACCCTTTTGCCACAAGGCTTTCTTAAATCCGACCGTTTTTTGTCAATGATAATTCACTAAATTATAATATACTTGCTATAGTTATATATATTTTTTCATTTAAACAGTTCATCGTACTCACTTGCCACGGCCAAGCGCCTTTCGGGGTCTCCTTGCCGTTGACCAGCCGTGACTTGGAACCTCCACCTCCCGATCTGGGTTGCCGATAACTGATGGCACCGCTATTCAAGCCGCACTCTTAAAAGTCGAAACAAAAACAAATATCAAATTGATAGCGTAAATAATAATGTAATGTAGGTGCGCCTATCTTCCTAATTTATATAATTTTCTTGTGTTTTTAGATAATATTGTTGTAACCCACAATACTAAAAATTGAAATTATCACAGAATATTTAAATGCTAATTAATTCGTCTAAAACAATTATGCTGGTGTTTAAATGGCTAAATGACATGTTTCAAATCTTGAGTACCATCTGTAAAATTATGATTTTGTAGGTTACGACTGTTTTTAGTTTTTTAATAAATTATAATTTATTTTGCACACAACACTTTAGAAAATTACCATAATCTGATAATTTTGCGACAATCAGCAGTAGTTCTAACTAGTAACTTTAAAACAGTAACACGGGTTTTTAAATACTTTAAATAAGTATTTTTAGTAATTAATTTTTAATTTATTTAATTTATATTAATATTCCTTGCAATCGCCTACATTAAACCCCTTAAAAAGTAGTTGTGTAGCATCTCTCAATTATTAATGTTTTTTATTTTATTGATGTTGAGTTGTTTTTTTATATGATTGCATTCCCCGAAAACTCTAAACGTTAACCTGACTGAACCTTAAATAGTTAAATGATTAGCCTCCCGTTGAGAATTGTCTAGTCACTAGTGGAATTTTTTTTTGGAAAGGATCTGGTGTCGTCGCATAAGGACCTTTTTCTTAGCAATATTTTAATACATAAGCGCGAAGCCTGCACGGATTACTGTCACCATAAGTAGTATAAGTATGTAGCCCGCCCAAAAATAAAGTTCTAGTTGCGCCTATTAATCAGAGTGAACGGGTTTTCACGAAGGTGTAGAGAAAAACTTCAAAAAAACAAGTAGAAGTAGCGCCGCGAAATTATAACAACAGGAAGGAAGGTACATCATTATAATATTATAAAAAGTCTCTCGGAATGTATTTTACACACAAAATTATTATTATTTTTTATAATAAAATATCCGTAATAAATGGGCGGGTCGCTATTATTGTAAGGAGGTTCGTGTGTGCGCGTGCACGTGTGTGCCCGGTCGACGATCGCGTGTACGAGAGGACGATAAAAGAAAAAACGCAAAACACGATCGGTGAAAGTATAGACGCGTTATAGCTACCTGCTTATACCATATATATACATATAACAACAATAGACGGTGCAGCGAACACGCGATTTTGGATTCTTACCGTCGGCGGGCCTACACAGTGTATATCAACAACAGATATTTATCGAAACGTGTGCACTAATCCGCGGGCATAATGACACAACCGTAAGTATGAACCTGCAGCGTGTGTGCGCGCGGGTAACTAGTTCACACGATTCGTTTTGTGCGAGTCGCGCGACGTCGTCAAGTCGCACACGAACTTCGTGCAAATCGTCCTGCGCCGTAGTCCGTAGATCCCGATATCCTATGATATGGCTATATACGTATATATATATATATATATATTATGGTGTACAGTCGGTGACTCGAAAACTCGAATTTTTTCTCGCCCCTCGAGATTCGAGTTATCGACTTATCGAATTATATACCCGTATAATTTTACCAACTTGATTTTTGTTCGATTAGTTATATGAAGTCATCACGATTTTTACGCAACTTGGAGGTACGCCCTGTATCAAAGGCATATAAGGGATTCAAATATCTAAGTAGGTACACCTTTTTTTAACCGACCACGCATAATAATGAATATTTAATAATAAAAAAAATCATTCCATACAGGGTTAAAGGAAGTGTTGGTGGGCTTGAGTGCTGCGATTTCGATCAATGCACAGTTGTCCGTCATTTATTGGTGAAAGAAATGGTTAAAATTTAAAATACAATTTTTTTAAGATGACTGCTATTATAAAAGTTTATTTTTAATTTTACTAAAATAAAATTCAAAAAACATTTTAGTGAGAACTTATATTTAAAAAAAAAAAAAAATTCAATTACAATATTTATTAAATATTAGTTAATAGTTAAATTTTATTTCTGACTGGAACTATAAAATAACGTGTGGTAGAAGTAAGCCATTGTTGTCTTATATACAGCGTCAACGCCGAGTGTACTGACTTTTCACGAGAAATCAAATATTGAACCAATTAATAAGCGTTTTAAGTTTAGATTAGGGTATATTGAAATAGCAATCATTAAAACAACTATGGGTACACACCTATATATGGCTATATCCAACGAAATCTGTGCTACTCCGATATCTACTACACTCGTCCAGCTATAAATCTTAAATGCTAATTATATTAAAAAAAAAAAACTATTAGTGCCAAAAAATTGTTCAAACATACAATATTATATATATATATATATATCATACGAACAATTTATTCAAATGTATTTTGTTTTACGAAATTTACTTTATAAAAAATAATTTTTTTCCCATGATACAGCATATATGTATATCCATTATGTACTTACTTTAAAATATTAAAGGGGTAAACAGGGCCGGTTTTAAAGGAGACACTGGCGGGAAATTGCCCAGGAGCGACACTCTTTAGAGGCGGTACAATTTTCTCAGATTAAATGATCGAAAAATTCAATTTTCAAATCTTAGATATAGAAATAACATTTTTAATAAATTTCTAACCAAATGATTTTCAAGTGTTTGTATTTTTGACGATTGTTTTTAATATTTTAACTTCAGGCGCTAATAAAAAACTCTCATGGATTAACACTCGTGTTTTTCTTTAAATTACACTATAATAACAACTTATGAGGAAACTATGTGTTAAGTTTTCAAAAAAAGTTTGGCCACCAAGACAAATAAATAATTTTTTTTTTTTGATGTTAAAAAAAAATTGTGGTAGGGGGGGGGGGGTGCCATGAATATTTTTAGCCTGGGCTAAAATGTAAAATTTCTAAACACGGCCCTCTGGCGGGTGTGTACAATTTTTTTTTTTTTTTATGCACTAAACACGCCGCACGTATGCAACATGCGATTTGATACGACCGGGGGCAGCAGCAGTCCTCTGAATGACCACACTAACGCGTTTGTACAGTTGCCGTCTACGCAGAGACGTGCCCTGCAGGATCGAAGCTCAGGACAGGCCTACTCGCTGGACACGCGGGCTTGGGGTTGGACTGGGGTAGTGCGCCCATCTAATAATATCTAAATAATATATATATATATATATATATATATATATATATCGTTGTGCGGACACACTTACCGTCGGCCGTCGAAGGGTTGGGCGCGAACGAGGCAACGGCCAGTGACAGGCACAGCACTGCGTGTAACATGATCCACGTGCGCGAACACACTGACGGGCGCTGGAAACAAAAATTCCCGTCGAACGCAGTTCCCATATAGTAATAATAGTACGGTATAGACTGTCATCGCATTATTGTATTATTGCGACGGAAGAGGAGGAAAAAAACGCTCTCTCTTTCGGTCAAAAATCTTATCCTTTCGCTTTCGTCCGCGGCGGCGACGGCTGTACACACACACCACAATATTATATATATTATTAACATTATTATCATGACTTCAGCACTCTCTTCCTCTAAGCTAAGCCTGCGCGAGGTTTTGCGGTATTTACTGTTTTTCCGCGGCCCGCAACACAACACCTATAACCGTAAGTACCCTATTTATATTGTACCTGTATGCGTATAATGCCTAACTACGGCTATAAAAACGTATATTGTAATATAATGTCGATGGTACTGTTAAAATATGGACGTCTCCGTAGATAGTTTGCTTATAATTTTTATAACGATGGCCGTTTTTTCGTGGTACGAAACGCGTCTGATTGTGTATACGGGTAAAATATGGTTATGATTAGCGATAGGATTGATTTTAACCGATTGGCATATTATATTATGTAATTTTATAAATTTAATCAATATAATGACCACGAATTGCTTTATTTCGACACAGTAATGAACTAGATATTTAAAATCCTCAGCGTAGCGATGCTATGGATGGTTTTACGATGATATATAGGTGCGTGTTTTGTCCGCACGTTTTAAATTGTAGTAAAAACGCATTGATCTTGAACTTTGAAGGTGGTTTAATATAGCAAATTAAATCTAGTTAGTCCTATTTAGGTAGGTCAAAATGACAAATTTCAAAATATTACAATGCACTATGTATGATGCACGTAGCAATTAACCTTTTGATTACTTTTCAAAATAAAATTGGGAAAAACAATAGAACATTAGAGGAAAACGGGAACAAACCATTTTTTAACGAAATCAAAATTGTTTTTTTGTTTTATTAAAAATGAATAATTGTAGACTCGAAATGTGTACAAAATGTTCATATTATTATTTTACTACACATAGTATATAAGTAGGTATCTTACAAACTATTTAAAGATATTTGAAATAAAGATTTTTTTTTATTTATGTACTTACCTTAGGTCTTATGTTGATGAGTAAAAAAACCTAGCACTTAAATTCAAGATTCCTCATAAGATATTCTTAAAGCAATTAAAAAATACCGTTAGTATAATGAAGTCCCAAATTTATTTTTGTATGAATCTAAAGTTTAAATTTCTACAATATTCATCAAGATTACGAAAACTTGCAAGTTATTTTGTAGCTAAAAATGTACCAAACATTTTCAATTTTAAACTTACCAAGATACTTATAGAAAAATAAATTGCTTATGAGTAGTTATAAATACATAATAAAATATCCTTAAATATAATATTATATGCTGACAAACCGTTTTCCCTCAGAATTGTTTTTCATATTCAATAACGTATTATTGAATTAAAATTTAACACATCTATACTCAATGACAAAGTCGGACTCAACAGAACTCGACAGGTTGCAAATATACAACAGAACAATATCACAAGTTATCAAAATGTATTTATTTTTAATCTAATATAGAAAAATGAATGTCTGGTTTTTCTCCTCTATATAGACTCAAAAAATATTATTAAACCGTTTTCAATAAAAGCTATATCAATAGGTTTCTTGAAACTCAAGGAGAGTAAAAGCTTTTTTTTTTCAACCCGTATAGGTCGCTAAAAGGTGACTCACACGTGAATTTTGTTTCGGTTCACGAAAATCGAATATTTTTTGTTTATATAATATAGTTGTAATTTATTATAGATAATAAAATAGCAATTATTATGATTGAATATCATTTACTGTATTGTTCTATATTTTGTCACTTAGGCTAATAAAGCTATTCTATATAAATGCAAAATTTAGTTACAGCTATTAAATATTAGAGACATAATAGTGTATGGTAGAGACTAGAGACTTGATAGGCTTATATATTTAAAAAAATTTTCGACCGATTTTGACGCTCCGAGGAAGGTTTGGACATTAAGTTTTACCAGTTATTTCAGGGTGGCTTATTACGCGCTATTAATGATATTAAAGTCGTAACCACATATTCATTTATTTCTTCTTACAATTGGTTTACATAAAAATAAAGTGACTTCTCACTATTTGTTGCATGTGTAATACAGATAGTTTTAAATATAAATATACGAAATATTCATGAATTGAATTTGAGGTATATCTCAAACACATTCAATAAAAATATATATATTTACGGAAATAATGAAAGGGCCAGATGTTTATTCATATTCACACTGATAATTTCAATTCCATAAGATCAGTGATTTTGCATTGCATGCAAAAAATATTTAAATCTATCAAAAATTCTATGTGGTTTTATTTGAGAATTGAGGAAACTCAAAATTGAACTAGCAAAAATTCTTACATAAAAAGTAACTTTGGTTTTTCACAAACTGTGTTAAAATGAATGTTGTTTCTTCACATGGTTCACTTTTATTGAACCATGAGTTAGAAATATTGATAATTTCGTGTCGTATATACGTATTTTCATTGCAAGACAAGCATATTTTATCAAAATTAAATGCATATTTTACAATTTTATATTACGTATAAATTCTAGACGTAATTATGACAAATAATAACACATTAACACATAGGTATACAGTTAACATTTCTAACGGTTCTAACTTATAAATTAATACACGTGTATAAATTATAGCGAGACGAGTGAATTACGAAACGAATCGCTCGCGATCGAAAAGAAATTTCGTTGTATTTATCTTCACAGTGATATAAATTAATATTTGATATTATAAAAAATATGTGCATACAGCATATGGGGTTATAAAGCGTACGTTATTACTTTTCGGAACGGTTTGAAATTATTGAATATTAACAACCCATAATTTACCCAGCGAAAAAAAATAAGTTGATATCCTAGCGTGTAGCTTTAGGTAAATCGATATATGTAATATTGATGGGCGGCGTTTGTTTCGCTAAATTACCAATCACTAATGATTGCCTGAACGTATCGAAAAAAAATAGTGCTAAGTATTGCTAACGAATAATATATAATTCGTCAGCAATCTGATTTCGAGTATGTCATGATTTTGGCACGGACGAATTAAGCTCGAGCTCGTATAAGTAAACGCATGATTAGGCACAGCAATTACCTATACATCTATTCTGTGGTAGGTATATGGTTACAATTTACAACTTACAAAAATCAAACCATCGAAGTATTGTTGTGATCGCTCAATCTTAACCTATTTGCTAATTATTTTATTTATTAAACGTTTAACATGCATAATGCGGGTAACGTGCAGGACCAGGACCAGCAAACATTTATGGGGGAGGTGGTGTCATAAAAATTACTGATTCACAATACCATAATATATTTGTTGGCTTAAAAATAAAATTCCTTAAGTTCCATGACGTAGTATCTATTAAATTACAAAAAGTGTTATTTCAGTAATTTTTGCTCTACGGCATGCGTCGACAACTACAATTATATTGAGTTTTATATACCACTCGGATGAAACTATAACTAGAACAATATATACAACTAAAAAATAAATTAAATACCTACATATTATGTTAAAGTTTAATCTATTGACAAATATATATATATGTATAGTATCAAATTTACGAATGGCCTAACCCAGCGGTTACTGAACTTTTTTGGTTCACACATTTCTAAAAATAAAAATAAATAATCGCGCCTCCCACGAATAAATGAATTACGATTTCGTATTATTGAAATATTCAAATATTTTTAATTTTACGGCAAAAATCCAGCTATAGGTAAATATTATTTAGTACCTATTACAAAAATTATTTTTAAAAAAACAAAAAAAAACAACGACTGTTAATATATAATGAAAAATTTAATGCGCACAATTTAGGCTTGTTTCTCGTTTATTAACGTTTCAAAATTAGACAGCAACGTTGTTACTGCCGCTAGAATTTCTTTTTCGACATTAAGTCTAGACCGACACATGGATTTTAATAGCTCAACTGCCGAAAATTCTGCTTCACACAAATATGCGATGTGGTAAATGGTGGTATTAATGTAGTTTTGATATAGATTTCATCAGATAAACGTTTAAACGAAATTATGGTTGATCTAAAAATATCAATATTTACTACCTCGCGTCTCCCCTGCTGAATGCTTGCGGCTCTCTGCGAGGGAGGCTCGACTCAGAGTTTGGGAACCACTGGCCTAACCTAACCTGGTAGCATGTACCGATACCTATATATAAAGTAAATATCTACCTACCAACTTGCAGCATACAGCAGAAAAAAAAATTACTTCGCCCAATTAGTTCCCGCCATCATCACGGCATATCGACCAATCTATATTATTGTGTAAAATATATAATATTAGACACATTACACACGTGCGGCGCGTTATTATAATATTACGAGATTCCGATGTACCTATCCGTAAAATTAAATTATAGAAAGTAAAAAGAAAACCATCACGACCACAATATCGTACGTTATTGATTTTTGGAAAGCAATTATTATATTTTCGTACACACGACTGACCGTTTAAAATCGGAAAAGTAATAATAAACTGGTGCGATGTTGTCTAGCAGAGTATATAGCCATCGGCGGGCTGGATTGCTGAAACTATATGATTACCGTGGTAACTATAATATATAGGGCTTGAGTTTATAAGATTTATATTGATATATTATGATTTTCTAGTAGCGACCGAATTGTATCAGCAGTGTTCTAAATTGAATACATACACGCGTGTTTTTTTTGGTCGAAATTTAATATAATTTATATAAAAAAAAAAAAAAATTGTCTAACATATTTGAGATTTTGACACATTTAATATGATAATGTATAGTAAACGTACAATTGCATAATATACTTTCTTCAAATATTTTCACATAGTAGTAGCATACTATATAAGCACATTTTTCTTAATTTTAATGATTTATTTATCGTCTTCGCGTTTTTATTTTTAGATTTTTAAAGTCGTTTGTATAGCATTTATCAATTTATTATGCGTTTTTTTTTATTCATCAATTAAATTACAAAGTTAAGTATTTTGATTAATAATATTCTACTGACTGACCGATCGACAGATAGAAAAGGATTACATTTTTTTTATCGATTATTTTATCATTGTTATTATTGTCCACAATTAGTTTCTCACGCTGGAAGAGACGCTTTATATACCTGTCTTATAATATAAGAGTAATAATACATAATAAATAAATAAAATAATATATACATTTATATATATATATATATATATATATATATATATATAAGTGCATCGTATAATACAATATACGTTATATATATTATTGTTTATTACATACATAGCGCCGGACAAAACATTACCTATTAGCTGATCGGCGTCGCTTGGCCGTTGGTGAAAACGACCAATCCGTCTACATAGCCATTATCAATAGATTATTATAGGTATTATTAATATTGTTGCGCGGCCCGTAACAATAAATTATATGATTTGTATAGAATAAATCTATAACCTGCTCCAATGAAGAAAAAAGAGAATTTATACACAGAAGTCAAAATACAAGCTGAAGAGACTTTAGAGGTGAGATCGTATAATTTCAAAAATATTACATAATTCGGATAATTATCCGAGTACAATGATTACCCAATCAAATAATATGCAAATTGATGTATTAAAAATTATTCAAATGATGAACAAAAGTCAATAAGTACTATTAGGCCTTAGGCAATCTATTTAAGTCCAGGCTATATTCAGTGAATATAAAAGTTTATACAGTATATACAGTTTTTCGTATTCAATGATTTTATATCATTGAATTTGAATTTAATACATTCGTTACAGTGACCCACTCTGCCACTCGACATTTACTGTACAGCAGAACGGTACCTACTTGCCCACATTTTTTAATTAATTATAAGCAGGGTTCAGAACTCAACGCATTTATTTATTTTTATGGTTTCGATATAAAATCTATTATTATGGGAGTGTATGTCATGTTACAATAATTTAAATTATAAAATTTGAAAATGCTTTTTTTTAAATGCTATTTAAAAACAAAAAATTTATTTCAGGTTTTTTTGTTTTTTTACATAATAATATCTAATTTATGATGACGCAGACCATTAATCTAACACAGATTTTTTCCTCAAAAATTGTTTTCGATAAAATTAGAATTAAAAAAATTCTTTTACTTTACTTGTATTTGTATTTGTTATCTAATTTATTTGTCGCGTTGGCCATTTTCGCGGCATTATTGGGTCTCAAAAATATTACAACGCTTAATTTTATTATTTATAAATGTTTATTTAAGTACTCTTAACGATATTTTTTAGCGCTTATTTTGATGATGATTTTAAGTGCTATAAGTCCCAAGCCCTGAATATATGTATTTAAAGATTTAGCACTCCACGCGCTCATCTTAACCTTGAATAAGTATACGTTACCTGTACGGTTGACTAATCGTTCTAATTAAATTGTAAGAAAAAATTTTCGGTTTCAGAATAAGAAAGTAAAAAACTCAAAACAACAATAACGATAAAATATAGCAAAATAAAATATATAAAAATTTTTCTATAGTGATTTTTTTGGCAATGACTTCAAATTATGTAAAAGAAATATTTTTAAAAACGTTAAGACTCTTTGTGAAAATCGATGTTTATCTTTATAATTATAATCACTATATACCTATATCATATTGTACACAATCAATAGGCAATGTAGACACACAGCATATAATATAATACAATATTTTATTTTAATATTGTTGCGTTCGTCTCCTGCGGGCGTGTACGACGGTGTATACCTTACATTATGTGGTATAGAGGTACCTATACCCTATGGGCGAGAAGAAAGTCTCGCGATAGATCTTTGTAAAATTTTTATTTTTTGCCGGTGAATATAATATGTCTTGCAGTGTGCAGCGTATAGTCTTAATTGACGGATTTTATATTATTGTGTTGTTATTAACTCGTTGCGAGAAAGGCGTACGTATTATATATACGTATATACATGTTAACATATAGGTACAGTACGTACAGCACACCGTGATATGTATTCGCAAATATTTATTATTGTTATCGTATATACACATTATAATGCCTGTAGGTACTTGCGTAGTATACAAATATTATTATTTTTGTATACAGCTTAGCTGTTAACAGAGTTGCATCTACTAAGCGCCGCCGGACCGCGTGTGGATTTCGCACTGCGGTTTTGCGGCCCGCGTGAATCGAGAGAGACTTCAACATAATATTACTATATTATATTTGTATTATTATTGTATACGAATATAATACGACCGCGTCATAAAAGAAAAATGATCGTTTAACGAGCTACCAAGAAGGGATCAATAATAACATATTATTATATAATATTATGTGCCTTTATAAACGACAATTGTACAAAGAATACAACACAATGGCGATAAATGATAATATATGTATATAGATGGTATATAGAGGTTTATAATTTTATTTATCGTATTGTAGTAAAAAAAAAAGACTCTTTTTATAAGAGTTTCTAATTTAATGACATTTACGTCCCTATACGATACGATTATACATTATGAATTATTGAAACGCATTGTACCTACAGTAATTCTTCTAAATTATATTTGTATCGCCATAAACGAACTGACCATTAGAATGGGTATAGAGGACTGAATATTGTGAATAAAACTGTAAGTATATAACAATATTATTCGTATTATCATTAGACGCTAAATTTAAATGTATTCTGCTATGTACTACAGATTGCAGTAAATATCTCTATTTTTCAATATAAAAAATAAAATGATCAACAAGATTCTAACTAGGGCTCATGACTTGTGTAGCAACTGTAGTTTTAAAAGAAGGTTATATCTACAAATTAAAATTACAAAGACCAATTGTATATTTAATTTCTGACCAAAAACACATTTCCAAAAGATTGAATAAATACAGTGTCGTAAGTCGTGACTCGTCATCTCATTATGTCCATAATAATATCACTTTGAAATTAATATTTCAAGAACATCAACTGCGTCGTTAAATATTAAATTTACAAAAATAAACGTTTCATAACAGTAGTTCACTGAATAAACTATATTTAAATATGGATATATCAGTGTCTGTCACATTAAATAAAAAAAAGGAATTCATTACATTCCTCTTTTAAAAAAACAAAACAAAAAGGAATTTGTTATTTTTATTTTTATTATAGTTACATTAAAATATTGGTGAAAATAAGAAATTCAAAAAAATTTCTCTAATTGGTTTATAATATTTAATTTTAACTAAATTACTCAATAAAATAGCATAGTTTAAGATCTAAAACTCTATAATATATTAATTTTACTGTCAAAATATTTCAAACAAAAATTTAATGTCATGGCTTTTATTTATCTGCATCTGAACTTACGGGATGGTTATGTTTATATTTTATGAACACTTAAGCTTTGACACTATAACTCATGATATAATTATATGATAACTACAGAATAATTTTGAACGAATAGCCAATGTATAAAACAATTTAATTCCATTTATCGTTCTTTTTTTTTAATAAATTAATTCATCTTCTATAAAGACATAGTAAAATATAATAAAAAAAAAACTGTTTTTAGTGACTCTCGTGGTCTCGTTATTAGAAAGTTAAGCGCGGGATTTATCATTAGATCTGCAGTGACAAAATAATATATTTTTATCATATTTAAACCTTGTACACGACTCGCCTCCAACGACGTGCAATATTTATTTGATTCAATAAATTATACAATTTTTTATGATATAATAATAACCAATACGATTATAATTTCCAACTGTCGTAATCGATTCATATAAAAATATTATCAGCTATAGTATTTTGATATAAGGTAAAATGGTTCTTTAACATTATGCATATTATAAATTTACCTACAATTAACTAAATAAAAATGTATCCAACTCTGTTAAACATATCTACTATACTATATCTAGGCATATATTATATTATAGTTTCCATTACGCGCTGTTGTTCCATGAATTTTCGTAAAATAGAAATCTTGTAATACCTGTTATTTACTGCTTTTATATAAATTATAAAGGGCCGAGTAGAAATTTAAATATAGAGAGGCCGCACAACACCTGGATACGACAAATTATTCATCCGAAAAATCTTAGAAAGTTTGAGACGTGGCCACATGGCATCGATTAAAAACATCTTTAGCGTATACTTATACCACAGTGTGGCGTATATATGGAAGAGACCACCCAATCTGTATGGCGATAAAAATATATAATTACGACAAAATTTTCCAATTTTTTTTTTTTCAAATATTCTGTCTATTTGCATAATACTCGAATAAGGTGCGATTGTATGGGATCCTCATATAATTAGTGACTCTTGTCAGCTTGAAAGGGTCCAACGACGGTTTTTTCGGTTCGCCAGCCATTTATTGCAGATACCTTGTGAGCCCCATGACTATACCCATGTGGCTGATGCACTTAGTTTAACATCATTGGCTGAGCGTAAGCGTATAGCGGGTATGTCCTTCATGAAAAGCCTCTTGAATAATAAAGTTGATTTTTCCGTCTTGGTGTTTCTGCTTTGTTTTAAAGTTCCTCGGCGGTCATCTAGGGCAACTGTTCTGTTTTTCATTCCACAGTTTACCACCAACTACATGCAAATGAACCTATTAGGCGATTGATGTCTCGTGCCAATTAGGATCCCTCCTTCCTTATGTCTGTTTATGAAAATATATAATCATTATGCTATTTGTACCTATACTGTGATCTTAATTTGTTATTCTTTGTTACTGTGCCGTTGTTACTTTGTTATTATCTTAATATTAATATCTTTATTGTATTTTATCTTTTGTACAAAAGGACTACGCCCGTAAATTTGTAAAAAATAAAATAAAATAAAATACTATCGGGACTAGTTTGCGGGTTTCACGTGATTATAGGAGTATTATAATAATTATACAAACGTTTCACGTCGGAACGGACGTTATATTATTAAAATGCGTGTTTGTGCAAAAACGATGTACTATTAACTTGTCGTTTGCGTGGTACGAGAGAAAAATAAATCGAAAGTCGAATCGTTCGGATACTACACATAAAACAGAGTATTTACACGAAGAAATCTTTCGTGTACCTATATAAGTATTCGGTCGATGCCCAACAATTTATACGATTTTAATTATAGGCGATTAGCCCAATGACGAGACATAAAAGAATATAATAGTACACAATTTATACAATGGCATCCGTAGTATTCGTAATCTGCGCCGTGCGAACACTAGGAACATCCCGGTCTGATTATCCGCAAAATGAATTAATTTTTTTTTCTTACGGGCAAAGCGTAGGTGGTGCTGTTTGCGTACGTGACACTGATAAAACTGCAATCAACGTCCTCTAAACGAAAGAAGCAAAGTAATCATCTATTATACAATTTAAATATATAATAGCCATGCGCATTATTTCCGCGAAAATTAAAATACGTTTGATTGTCATTTCTACCAAAAGTAATAAGCATAGGTAAAGGATAACATTATAGTATAGTGGATTGTAGACGTAGGGGAAGAACCATCCAGTGGTGGCACTACGGGGCGATTTATAGGATTATTTAGGTCTTTGTTTATTTTAATTAATTAAATTTATAAGATTTCGAGGCCATTACCGCTTGAGCCTCCCAGAGGGATTTTATGGAATGGAGATAGATAGTAGGTTTTGGTCTTTTGGACATAATTTTGGAGACAATTTATAAATTTAGAGTTATATAGCTTAGCTGTTTTAGTGGCTATAGTAATATGGAAATCTGCGTGAGTAGTGCAATTTGCGATGTATAGAGAGCATTAGGTATGAGTCTAAGAATATTTGATTCGAAAACTTGTATTTTTTGTATATTAGATTTTTTGGCGGTGTCTTAGAGGCCAGAATTGAACCTCATATGGGCTTAAGTAGGAAATTATAGATGTGTATTTTGGTTTTGAGAAAGACTTCAGAAAATTTATCTAAAATTGATCTGAATGGGCAAAGTTGCTTATTTAATTTTAATTTTGTCAAGTGGATGTGTTGGCCCATGTTAGGCATTTTTCTAAGGTTAAGCCTAGGTATTTAGCTGTGTCAGTATTTTTATGTGTTTGTTGTTTAAATGTACTGATGAGTGGTGGAAGTTGGCTATAGCGGAGGTCAAAAGTTGTGTAGACATTTATTTTCGTTAATTTTGACGCGTCATCGCCAGTGAGAGTACTACTGGGATAGATCATTGAGGTAATTTTAAAGAGATGCTGAGACTACAACAGGGTCTGTGTGGGTAAAGTAAATTACTTTGTCGTCAGCGTATTTAGCAATTTGTGTATCTGAATGGGCGGGTTGATCTACTGAACAAAGATTAAAGAGTGTTTGGATGCAACTTGATGAACTCTGGCTAAGATTAGAGAAATACTGGAAAGTTCTGTTCCTGCAGATATAACAGCAAAGTGACGTTAGCTAAGGTATAATTTAAATAATAGGTAGTATGAAAGGAGTAGATATGATTTTAGCTTGAAAGCTTTCCAAAGCTTGTCAAACTTTATCACTTTATCATTTCCGGGACGGGTGCCGTCTATCAAGTGGTCGACAAACGCGATCGTCGCTTTGTCTGTTCTGAACGGACAATGGATGGCGGGACACTTCAGGTCAAACATGCACGGTTTATCATGTTCATCTCCGTCCGTAACAAACTCCCCGCTATACGCCAGCAAACTCGTTTTCATCTCTTTGTACATAGTTTTTAGATTTTCCATCATCGTAAAAACACGGTAGGCCTGTCTCATTTCCGCAACGCAATAACAATCAAGATCTTAATCACATGAAAATATTATAGTGCCTATTTAAATGCATTGGCAGATCTAGGGGGCGGGGATGACGGTGATATGTCCCCAGACGCAATATTTTTTAAGTTAATTGTTTTTAAAGCTTAGAAGGTTTTTCGAAAAAAAAGTTATCTACGATTTAAAGCAGTGTGCAGCTTCCATAGCGTTTGATACATAACAAAAGTAGTGGTCATAACTATACATATTAATAGAGTATTAATATTAAAAACGCCATGTAAATTGTTTAAAAAAAAAATAATGGATGGGTGAAATTAAGGTTAAGTTTGGTTAGATAACATAATATGTGTTAAATAATTGAATAATATAAACATTTATGTTATCTTCAAATCATTTTAGATTCAAAAATCGATATATCACTAATGAAATTGTAGTGAAAAATGGAAATATAGTAACAAATTTTAAGCACAACATGAAGAATTGTTTTCAGTTGGCATTTATTAAATTTAATTGTTAATTTCACTAACCGCGCGACCCCTCACAAATATAACTCAATAGTGGTTTTAGACGTAGGTTTGTAACTGTTTTAAAAAATTTTAATAAGACGCGTGATAAACGTGCAACACAGTTTAATATATTGTTTGTTTTTATGTCGTCGAAGAAAAAAGCGTCAACATGCTGTTGTAACTATACTGACGGTATTGCATACAGTGGCATATTGCTCTCTCCTTGACTTTCGTGTGTAATGTATAATATTATGATTATATTATACATTTTTTCGTTCATTAAAACGCCTTTGCTATGAAAATCTCTCGGTATTTGAATGTAGCTTGTATACAACACGATTAAACTCTTATGATCTGGAAGAGCTGAAATGTTTTTTCGCCGGCCGACTTGAAATATTAATTTTAAAACGTTACTTGTACAACTGATTCGCGTCCTACTTATGACTAATTTTTATTATGATACTCCCTTCCTTTACCTTGGATTTACTACTAACACAGCAGATCATAATCTTTTGCCCATTAAATGACAAGTTAAAATAAATGAAACAAAGTACAAGCTAAAACAAAAATATATATTATAGTAAATTAGTAACTGCCAAAACTTAATGCATATGGACGTGGACATAATTGATAAAATCGCGTTATTGAAATATTGCAAATTAATCGGATTATTGAAACAACACATCGGTTATTTGAAACAATCAGGCCAAAGTCGATGAAATCCAGTTGGCATAACAGTGTTTATCCGGCAATAACTAATGTACTATAATGTTATCTTTGCTGTTATTACGTATCGATACTGAATAAGATTTTACTTGTTAAATTAATTTCGTTCATTTTCACTGTATATAACTGTAAGTAGTATAATTACTCTTATGAAAATATGGTCATCGAGTTACTCGACGCAAAAAAAACAAACATCGATGGATATATATTTTAAATAACATATAAAAAAATATAAAAATGTTATAAATGTACAATAATATGATATAATATGTAATATGTAAAAAATAATTTAATACTTTTCTTTAAATAATACATTTTTTTCATTTTTTTTTTTTTTTATAGTACAAATAAAACCAATCGTTTATTAGAAACAATCGATTAATTGACACATTTCATCTTGGTCCAAAAGTATTCCTAATAAGTGGCTTCTACTGTATTTGAATTTTTGGGTAAAAAAATATCATACGATAAATTTAATATTTAAATTGAAAATTACAGTATTCGTTTGGGTACACCTATAATCATATTACCTTCATTTTATATGCATTACAAGTTACCCGATGCTGATGCTGCTGATCTGATTCTGTTGCTGACGATGATGATGATAATGATGCTGTTGCTAATGCTGATATCCTGATGATGATGCTATTGTTCGTAAGTATTTGGAGTTCGCATATTATATCGGTCCAGTGCACTGGATTTTTACTAATAACGCTGACGGTCGGTATATGTGACGAAAATTTGACGGCAATATTTTGTTCACTGCGATTCGTGTTACTGAACTGATGTACAATTTGTTTGTTTATGTCTATGGATTTCCCATAATTTGTGGTCTTGGCAATCCACTCACTCTTTTACTCGTTTATGGCAAGGTTACCCAAACTCGAAATTAATTTTCAGAAGATACTGAATATACTATTTAATTTTTTTCCCATGGTAATTTTAAGTATAAGATTATATTTTTTCATTGCAAGATACTTTGATAAAAGCTATCTATATTAGATATAATAAAATTGATTCAATCAGAAATTTCTTGAAGATTTTTGTTCTTTTAAGCAAAGACTATATGCACGATAAAACTGCAAACTGAATAAGTACTATAATTATGTTTGGGTATGTAGGTATCGCCAAAACATGTAAAATGTATTAATATATAACACATACACACACACACACACACACACACACACACACACACATATATATATGGTGAATTAAAAAATGTCAATACCTGCGTAATTTGCACTCGTCGATAGAATTGTCAAAATAATTTAATATTTTACATTTTTAATAATTAAGTCTCAGTGAGTCTGCTCTATTAATAATAGCACCGATACTCTCAAAACTACACGAAATATGACCAACTATTAATGGTCGTTACATTCTTCGGTCAGTTACAACTCATATATACCTACCAACCTACTTAAATAGAACTGATGGCGTATACTTAATCAATAGGTAAATCTATAATTATTAGAACGATGATGACTGTCGTCAACGATATTGACTAAATTTTCAGGCATAGTAAACAAAAATCTCAAATCGCGTACAAATAAATAAAAACTAAGCAGCTAAAAGAAAAAGTGAAGCGTTCAATCGGTTTTTTTTTTTACGAATGCGATGTCACATAATATTGTGATACATCGGCAGCAGCGTAGTGCGTATGAACCGTAATAAGAATCATGTGCGAACGCGGGTAAGGTAAATTTATCGGTAAACGATAAGTTTCGTATATTATCTCGACGTTTACGCATTTTCCACGACGTCTAGTGTTCCCCTTGCATTACAACATCGTATCGTATCAATCATACCAAAAATAATAATAGACGAAGTACAATATATAATAATATGCGTGTATAACAGTATAATATTGTTGTCGGAAACATCTCGATCGAGGTATTGACATTGACTGCACAGCTATACAATATACACTCCTCGATCAAGACGTTCGCCGAGACAGCATACGCGATGATATTATTATTATATTGTATTTTTTACATTCTTCGCATATATACGTATATTTTATGAATAATATTATATTATTATACGCGTAACTGTTATAATACAGCAGCGTCCGGAAACTGTTCGTCACGATTTTACACTGATCTAAATATGCGGTGCTACAAGTAACGCATCGCATATAACATGACATTATAAGTACCGATTTAAATATTATTAATATACGCTTCATTGATATCCAAAACGGCGTGTTTAGTGCACACGAAACAATTTGTTATTAGTAATAATACAAAATTATACCAACGAACCACGGATCCATCAGGACTTCGTTTAGTTGCCATCTAAAATAAAATTATTATATTATTCTACTACTATAGGTACCTAAAAATATAAAATGCTGTTGAATCGTGTTTATTTTTGACATATTAATGTATTGTACGGCGTAACGCATAGACGATAAAAATACATTTGTGCAACTGAGCGGAGCGGTGAATGTATTGATTTTACAATGATTGAATGATGACGTGTGTTTTTTATTCAATTTTTTAAATTTTGTGTCTGTCATTACTTATTATTGGAGCAGTAAAAGTGCTTCGATTTTCAACTTAAATATCTTTTCTGGTGGGGAAGTTAATCTAGTTGATAATCAGAGAGGTCAAGAGAAAAAAAATCCCAGTATTTTTCCTAATAATTGTTAACAAAATCGATTTTCTTATTTAGTTTCAATTAAAAAACTGAATAACCGCAGATAATTGATATTTTTAACAAATGTTTATATTAGCATTTTTTATACATGGTATAATTTTTAAAATATTTTAAAATAGAATTTTCTGCTTGGTTAAAAAACTTTAAAATGTAATACGATTTTCCCCCATAAGTTGTTATTAAAACTATATTTTAAATACCAAAGATACAGACACATTTTATAAGTACTTAAAGTTTTATTTTTGATAAAATTCGCCAAAATCACGAAAATTTTTAAATAATGTTATAATTAAAAATCTATGAAATATTCAATTTTTATATCTAAAGCTCGAAAATTGAATAAAAGGTTTTTCATAAAAAATTTGAAGTTAAAAATTAGATTACAATAGTTATTTTAACGAAAAATAGCAATTTTGATTTTTTTGCTATGGTAAATAATTCAAAAATATTATTCGTTTGGACTGGTAACATTTACATACATTATTATATTTTAAATACACATTTAATTTTTAAAACATTTAGATTAATTTTAACCTATTGCCAATTTTATACCATGGACCTATTCACATAATTCTACAATAAGTCAGTATTGACTCAAAATTTCATAACAATAATAAATGATTTGAATTTATACTATTATAACAATTAATTAATATTTTAATAGAATATAATAATTGCAATGTTTTTGCAAAAATTAAATAAACCTTCCATAATACTAATAGTAAAATAAATTACTAATGGCAATATAAATATAATATTATATTGCCTAGGCTGACAAACCGTCTCCGATCAGAATCGGTCTACGTTTATAGCGTAACAATAATATACCGTTTACATTCGTCATTACACAAGTCACACGCTGTACGAATCTATATATATATATAAACGAAAATGTCATGAGTGACTGATTCGTAATCAACGGAGATCCGAACCTATAAAAACTATCGATTTGAAATTTTGATGGTAGATTAATTATTATAATTTCACCGTACACTAAGAAAGGATTTTCCGAAATTTGCATTTTAGAGAGATGCTCACACAAGGATTCACGGTGAAAATCGAAAATTATTTTTGTTTATTAATGGTTGCCATTAGTTACAACTTACGGATTAGTAGAAATAAATTATAGAGATTAGTATTTTATTTTGTATATAAAATACTAAATAGCTGTCCCGCCCGGCTTCGCCCACCTTGCTAAATATTTGTTTATTTTATAAATATATTTTTGAAAAAAATCTACTTATCATAATAGTAATATAATACAGTGGAATCCGCTTATTGTGGGCAAACAGGTCTGGTCCCAATACAAATGTATATTAACAATGTTAAATCTAACCGCGTAATATGGGCACTCGATTCGGTTTATGTGGGCAATTTTATTTTATCATAGCGTTAGAATACACACATATGCATGTATTATATCATTATGCCATTTAAACCTTAATGGGATTTTGATGTGTGTAAATGTTATTAGATGCGATAAAAATAAAGCGATGGACGCACGCGTTCTGTAACGCGTCAATACCCGCATTTCAGTTTTAACATGAATTTCAACGTGACAATACGTACAATATGTCTCGAAAAGATCTCTCCCCAAAGGAAAAAATCGCGATTTTAGACAAAGTGAAATAGCTACCTCCGGGCACTTTACAGCGTAAAATCGCTGAAAAATTATACGAAAATAGTCCGTCTGATAAGCTTGAAGCGTGTGCCCATTTTGTTAACCAGATCCACACTAAACAGCTTAGACAACGAACAATAACAACGTTTTGTATATCTTCCACATCCAAATATTAATTTTATTTATTGTATATTATATTTAATTTAATTTATATAGTAATTATTTCACTTTTTTTCAATTATATGATAATAAAAATAAAAACTTTTTTGTATTATAATTTTATTTTACTAATTTCGGTTTTTATGGGCAACCGCTTAATGTGGGCAAACAGAGCTGGTCCCAACGTGCCCACATTAAGCGAAATCCACTGTAATATGTAACCAATGGTAATCTATTGATAATCCTGGATTACCTGTCATTGCCGGGTTTAAGTATAAAAATATATGTATTCTTGTTATCTGGCAAGATTATATGAAAATTATTAAAAAATATGCGTACCGTATTATAAGTCGTCGATCGCATATTATTTTATTACACAGCACACACAATACAATTTATTATAACTTAGATGCCTTAGAACCTGCAAATAAAATGTGATATACATATAATATACAGCTTGAAGCTCGCGGCTTATAAGCGCTTATTCGTCGATATATTAAGTATGTACAATTTATATGTAAAATGTTTTTTGCTGAGTTCCCCTTAAAATCAAAATTTTGAATAATCCTTTCTTGGTGCACGGCGAAATTATAATATTAATCTACTACAAAATGTCAAATCGATAGCTTTAATAGTTTCGGCTCTTCGTTGATTATGAATCAGTCACCCAAAACAGTCTCGTTTATATATATATATTATATATGTAGATGCATTAACTTTAATTAATGGCAATCTTACTTGTCCGTAAAAAAAATTACAATATATATTCAACTCTCATATGTTAATATTTGAGATATAATTTATTATTTCGAGCCCGTAAACGCGACGATTTGATGCATACGTTTACTACATCCGCCCGATCGACCAATAATAATTATCTATTTTATAAACGAAATTATCTTGAGTAACTGATTCATAATTAACGGAGAGCCGAACCAAGCACAAGCACATTGTTGAGTAAAAAATACGTCAAGGCTATATTTCTGTGAACTTTGTAGGAAATCGTCGAGTCTATATAACTTAATGATTTAAGACACATCGGCACTGTAATGATAGTTATATAGGTAGGGTACTTGAGTTTGTTTCGCATTGATATACCTATTGTAACAATATTATAAATATGTTACACGACACCTTTGTATATTATATATAAATTCTACATTATGTACAATCAACTGCCGATACAATAATATTAATACACACGCATAATTGTAAGGCCTAATGCCCACATACACCATGTATACCTAATATAGTTAGTTCGACAGATACCACCGACAGGAGCGAACTCACCGATACCTACACATAACAGCCATCTTAAAGAACAGTAATGTACCTTTTAATATATGATAATTATTCTAGATATAAAAACCAAACGTGTCTCTTATTGATAAACACCTCATTCACAAGTGCTCTAACCCCCAGCTACGGAAAACTTATCCATAAGGAATAGAAATCCTTCCCTGGATAACTAATATCGTAACAAGGTTCCCCGACCACGTTGCACTATCTACTGAAAGAAATAAAACGTGAAGTCGAAGAGACTTAGAGTATAAATTATATTAGTTGATTAGTTGAATCCATATTGAAAATCAAAATTCTAAAATATACATTATCCATTTCACTATATTATGTTATACCTAGGTTAGATTGGAATAAAATCAATACAATTATTATTATTCATCAAATATATATTAGTGTTTGTATCACGAGGAAAACAAAAATAATTTAAGAATAAAAATGTTTATCATGCATCAGATTTACTTATCGAACTATACAACCTAAATTTGATGAAATCTAAATAAATACCTAACATAGTGCTAAAATTATTATTATTATTATTATTATTTATCAACTTAATAAAGAATTTAAATAATTGTAAGAAAAATAAAACTGTTAATATTGATCTAACAATTACAAATTTCAAGTATTATTATAAAAATAATGTTGTTTGATCAAATAGGTTAGATTTTTAGATATTAGAAACGACAACATAATATGTTATATTGATTTTATTTTTGTCAGTATTAAAACTATAATATTTACACTAAAAACTATTAAAATAGTATAAAAATTATTACCTATGTATGTTAAAATAAATACCGGTGAACATTTTAAGTCACTGGGTGTATATTATTATACCTTTGACGATAAAAAAACACACACGATAAATATAATAATAAAAATTATGTATGTCTTAACTTTTAATAAATATTCTACCGAAACTTAGAAATCGAAATCTATTAGGACTATTTGTGACACGGTACAAATATAAACATTATACATAGTTCGTATTACTTACGACTTTTTCCGATAAAAGTATATTCCTATTTAAAGACTATTACTTATTAATGAAAAGAAAAATTTCAAGTAATACCAAATAATAATACAAAGATTGGCATTTTCCATATTTCGAGATTAAATCCAGAATACTTTCAACAGCCTCTGGATGACCTCATCTCTACCTAGATCAGACAATATATAAAACTATGTCTATAATATTATAATAATATCATTCGTGTCTAGTTTTGTATTTTCAGTCTCAAAAGATCTTTGATAATAAAATTATACACCTACTGCATTTTCAAGTAACAAAAAAATGAGCTTTGTTTTTATTGATTGTATATTCTCAAAGATAAAGCACTACTCTGGTCAGATCGATCTACGTTACTTAACCCACGTCACGCGTACAACCAGAGATTGCTAACAGCAAGTGCGACACCGAACCCGAGCAAAGTGCCGATGGTATTGTTCACGAAAAACATAGGGACAATCGACCATGCCAAAGATTTGTTTTCAAAACAAATTACTGTGGAATTACCTCTTCTTCAACTCCGTCAAATATGAACCTCGCTGATTTTTAATATGCTTTGTTACAATTTAGGTTGTTTTGACGAAATATTAAATACAGGTCTAAAATTATACCCAATCATAATAAGTAATAACTATTTTATTTTCCGTAACCAATGGTAAATTGAAATACGTATTTAAATCCAAACGCATGTTAGACTTAATCAGTTTTTACCATTAGGAAAGTTGTAAATCCACTGCCCCTTAGAAAACAATAGTATAATATACACCTATACGTATAATAAAATAAATAAACAAATTCATCGGAATAATAAATAAATACAGGGTAACAGTTTTAAGTATATAGTTTAAGAATTAAAAAAAGTTGAAATGATTTGTCGTTTATATACTTACTTGATCCTTTGATCAAATGGTAATTTAGGTTTAATTTGCTCATAAAAATATTTTAGTTAAAAATTGACACAGTATTTTTACCAATGTAAAGTATATTGTATTTGTATACATGCCTGTGACAATTTATGATTTACAAAAAAACTATTAATATTAAAATAAAAAAATTTAATTTGAATAGATATTTTAAAATCATTTGAAATACTATGAAACACCCTCGTTATAATTTGGTGTCCTGGGACAAACGTACGTTTCGGTCTTGTTGTGGGTGGTTCCGTAAAAAGGGCACCAACAGTTTGGGTTCTACGTTCTGGTCCGTGGGGAACAACAGACTGACGGCAATTCCAACGGCGATCCCGACCAAAGTGCCGATGGTATTGTAGTGCATATACGAAATTGTAAAAATTTTCGATACGCCGGGACTTGCATACACCTCTTCGTTCAACCGGTTTAACCTATCATAAAACACAATATATAGGAATAATATAGATCTAACGGGTAAAATAGACAAGGGTTTTTCAAGAGCATCTTCAAATTAAATCAGGTGAATGTTCCGAGTTCGTTCATAAAAATTATATCGCCTGTATGGGCCTTAAACTAAATTTATTTTTATATTGCACAGCCCATGTGCGTCCTCATCAGAATGCACAGTGAACTGGATTATATCTTCAATATTTATTTTTGTGATATTTATTTTTAATATTGTTAAGTTAATATTACTTTCAATAATTATCGATCGTAACATCGCAAATTTGTATTTGATTGTTTTTTAAATGGCATTTACAAGAAATCAATTATCTGTGTTTCAAATTTTTTGATTTTACTCTCAATGAATGTAAATTTTTCTGGTTCACCAATCTATTTATTGAATTTTTTATTATTTTTAAAATTGAATATAACTATTATTTATGTGTCCGAATAAAATGAAAAAAAATACAAAATAATGATACAATCAGGAATCCTGACACACAGGTAACTCTTCAATATATGATGCCTGTATTAAGACGAACGAGTTGTGCGAAACGATCGAACGAAACATTATTTGTATATAGATTCATTAAAATATATTATATTATAAAAAATAAGGTTGTTGGTTATCTGTCTGATTGTCTGATACAATAATACGTATTTACCCCGAAAAATCTGTATGATTTCTGAACGTTGTGTTGGCCGGACATCCGGATATCGAAAATTCCTTTTCAACAAATATCAATTCCTTGTTGTAAATGGCAAGCTGAGCTCCGGCAACTATCCAAGTCATGACAGCTAAACTAATTAACATTCCACACATCGCTCCCTAAACACGAATATATATCATGTGTGTAAATAATAATATTCGGCTATAACCGCAGAAGTGATATACTCAAAATGTGTGAGAGAAAATTTACGATTAGCAGACTAAAGCGTAAATCTTAATATTATATATTTTAATATTTACATTTTATCATTTAGGTAACTCGGAATCAGTTGGATTCTATCATTTTAAACAGATACTTACTCTAGAGTTTGCCCGCGGAAAACAAATCCCTAACGTGAATACAGTCAATAATGGTCCATAAGTCACACTGCTCAGACTAATTGACATCTATAATACACAAAGTATTATACATTTTTTAATATTACAATTAGCAATGATGCCATTTTAGACTTATACTTGAAGAATTCCTTCCATTCTTTCGACCACAAACACCAAGATCAAGCATATAACACCGCTAATCACCGCGATGCACTTCATGATAATGCTGGCCGTCAAATCGGACACTTTTATGCCCATCATTTTCACTATGAAATCTTCGTAAATCGTACCGGACACAGTGTTGATCTGCGCTGACATTGTACTATAGAATTTAAGTGTTTTGTAGTCGAGCACGTAAAAAATCAGAATACGCCAGAAAACAAAATACAGTGAAATTTGTTAACCACACCACATTTTCTTGAAGT
>JACXSJ010002448.1:10388-45234 GCA_014851325.1 Pentalonia nigronervosa | reverse complement strand
AGTATGCACCGATCACTTCAGTGGATGTAGAGCGTTCGTTTTCGATGTATAAAAACATCCTGTCAGACAATAGAGTCAGTTTCACTTCTGAAAATCTTACCAAATACGTGGTAGTAAATTCTTTTTTTAATTTAAATTAATTTTTCAATTTTTTTTTATTCAGTTTTATAAAATTATAACTAATTCGTGTTAATTTTTAGTCGTGCTTTTTTTTTGCTTTTTTTAAAAATAAATATGCTTCATTTTTGCTTTTTTTTAAACAATTTTATGCTTTTTTTGTTATTTATTATGCTTTAAAATCCGAGCCCTATATATAAGCATATATATTTTGAACATTCAAACTTTATAATTATTACTTATAAAACCACGGATTTATTTATTATAGGCATTAGGTAAACTACATTGTTTTTTTTGAGTAACTAAAAAGAGGAAATTGTTTACATTGATTTACTTTAGTTGATATTTGGATATATTAGTGTTTTGATGCATAATATTGGACAAAAATGTACTATCTGTATTTTTTGATTTTGAAATTTTTTTTTACCTTATTAGGTTTTTTTTAGAATTTTAATGTTAAATTTTTAAAAAAAAATAGTTGCATAAAAAACTTAAATACTTAGATTGATTTGCAAAATGTATGTTATTTTATGTTGATTTTAACACTATATCATAACGTAAAAACCTAATTACGTTTCTTCAAAATCACTACAATTAGTAAATTTTCTTAAATATTTTTTTTATATTACCTATATTTCTTTACCTACATATATTTTTGTTTAATGATTTGTTGTACTTTTTCCTAATTAAATTAATTAAATTTGAATTAGGTAATTGGAAAAAAAAATATTTATTTTCTTATCTTAACATTTCCGAAACATAATAATATTATTGAGTAAACTTTATTCATTTTTTTCTAAAATAATTTGTGTTAAAACGTCATTTATAAGTTTATTTTGACATTGTGCAATCTGATCTTCAATTGTTTGGTATCAATATCAAATCGGTGAAATCAATAAAAGCGTGTCGATACAAAGGCGTTTCTTATATTGTCGACTGTCGTATAAACTAATATAATCCTCCAATAAAATAATGGAGTGATATCTATAGAATTTTAAATTGGTAATATAAAATTATAAATTCAATATATCAGAGAATGTGATATTTTGAATTTTTGAATGCATGACTTAATATTTATGAGTTTTATTTTGTTTGCATCACTTTGATTCTATATTTTTACACAGCGCCAGATTTATGGTTATTACGTTTTATATTTGCAAATTGGCATATAATTATTTAAAAGTTTTTTATTTATTTATTTTTTACTTATTGGTCACATTATTTAACATTTTTTTTAATCTTTAAATTTGAATGATTTTAGGTAATATGTGTGACGTCTTGAGTAGTGTATAATATACTTAAATATTTATGCATGAAGTTCTGTAGTATCAGCCCTATAGACGTAGTGTTTTTATTAAATAAAAAATTATAATACCACAATTATACCGACTGAAATGCACGGTAAACCCAGTCGTAAATATGCATCTTACATACATCGAATAAATTGTAATTTAATACGACGCATCGTATAGTATTTTAGGTTTATTATATTATGGTGATCGTTCTATTTTATTCTAATCCGTGTGCTAGCAAGATTTTCAGCTAATTTTTAAACATATAAATGTGTATTGTGTAATACCGATATTGCCTGATTTTATAATTAATCAAAGTTATACATAGTCATGTGTAGTTATATTGTCATACGAATACTAAAATAGTATTGTTTTTCACTATTGATTTCTGTTTTGAAACCGAAATTACGTGTATTGTTTATTAATGATGTTAGAAATTTTGTCGAATCTACTGTATACATTAATAATAAGTTAGTAGGTACCCTACTATATAATCATTAGATTTTATTTGACATACTTGAATTACAATAAAAAGAACATTATTAATTTTAAATGTTGTTGAATTTTTCATATTTATTTGGAATTAATAAATACCTATACATAATAGGTAGTATTGGAAAAATTTGCAATAGGTATAAACGAATTATTTAATCGTATTAAACAAACTACGAGGACGTCTGCCCACATAATATATTATGTTGTCTCTGTCTTACAAACGTACAACGTAGTACAAATTAACGTCCAGCAACATCAATTTTGTGTTGCTAGTTTTGATATTAAAATGAATCGACTGATTATAAAACTTAAAAGTAAGAACATTATCAGTGTTTGTACGTCGGTTTTTTTACGGTATTTGAACTGTTAAGCAAGTTATGAATATGTAATAAATCGTAAAACTCCGACGTACAAACACAGATAATGTTCTTGCCTTTAAGTTTGTTAATAGGCTAGTTAACTATTGAAGCTAATAACACAAGATTGGTTATGCTGAACGTAAATTTGCCATATTGAACGTTTCTAACACGGTGACAACACATTCGCGTATGACGTCCTCTGAATGCAAATGATTGAAGGATCATTCTATCGGTGACACTTCATGGTCAATGTTTTTATATGGAATTCGGATTATAATAATATATGTGTTTTGATGCGGTTTATAACATAGCTGCTGTTTATAATAAAATTTATAATAATAATATGTGAAATTATTGATTGAAAAGTTCTTTTTTTTTAATTTTCATAGTGACCATATTCGGATTTTGCAAAATGAATTATGTACGGTTACAGGATAATTTACCAAGCACGCTCACCCCTTTATTCTTTAATAATATAGTTATTTAAAATATGAGTTTTGAAAATTTTAAATTAACCTAAAGATTATATTTTCAAATGCTTGAGATTTTTTTGTATTATTTAAAGAGTATCCTGTGGAGTTACAAACTTAAATTTTTTCAATGATGACCTCACTTTTTTACTGTAACTTTTTTAGCGAATAATTTTTTTAAAAATGTTGGTATATCAAAATTAAAACGTATACGAGTACTTTTTGAGTTATTAACTTTGTGTATTAAGAATAAAAAGATAATTTTGGTGGGTTTGAAAGATATGGTATATGTCTTTCAAACCTATGGTTTTTTAAATTTTGGTAAATTTTTTAATCTATCAACATTTAAAATTTTAAAAATTGTCCAAGTATAATAAATACTAGATTTAATATTATGTTTAATTGATATTTTTGGCAAATCTTTTTAAAGGAACTTTATTTTTATTATATAATTTTTAATAATAAATAACAAACTATTCGTTGGAACCTTGAAGTAAGTACATCAAAAATTTAAAAAAATATATACACAGAATAATTTATAGTTATAAAGAGGGGTTCTCATTTGAAAAATAAAAGTTTGTATCGCTACAGAACACTCTTTAAGTAGTACAAAAAATGTCAAGAATCTAAAAATATGGTATTTAAGTATATTAAAAAATTTCGAAAATCAGAATTTTAATAAATTCATTATTAAATGAAAAAAACAGGGGTGAGCATGCTTGTTGAATCACTCTATACACGATAAAAAAGAATATGGTCAAATTTCAATCGAGCCATCTATTTTTTTCGTTTTGTAGATTTTAAAATATTTAATATATATATTATAAAATATAAATTTCCTAGTTTAACTATAAACACAAAAATGTACGTTTAATGGTATTTTTTAAACGAAAGTAGTACAAAAAACTACATATCATGTCAATATACAATCCTAATAATTTAATTTTCATTAAAATTCATGACTTTTTCTTTGCCAATAGCAATTATAGGAATTCCCAATCTTCCTAATTTTTAGATTCTGAGTGGAGCGAGGAATGTATTGATTTTACAATGATGTGTGTGTGAGTGTTTTTTTTTTTTTGTATCTGTTACTACGTTAAAGGGCAGTAAAAGTGCTCCGATTTTCTTTATCAGCATCTTTATCGGTAGGAAAGTGAATCTAATTGGTACTTTGTAGGGTCAAAAGTAAAAAATTCTTTATAGTTTTCAAACGCGTTTGGAAAAACAACAAAAAAATTAAGGGAAAAACAGAAATTTTTATATGAAGCTAATTTTCATCAAAATTAAGTTTATTTTTTGGCGTAACACCAAAAGTAATCACAGTACATATTTGAAATTTTCACAAAATGTTTATATTAGAAATTTCCATGCACAATAAAATTTTCAATATATTTTGATTATTTTTGAGCTATTTATAGGCATAATCAATTTTTGGGTTTTTTTACTTTTTTTTTATTATTATCAATAAAAATGTTTTCAATCTGTCAAAAAACTTGAAAATTTAATACAAGGTCCTTCATAACTTATTATAAGTCTTCAATAGTCTTTTATAAGCGTCTAAAGTTATAATTTCGACTAAATAAATTACAAAAGTTTGCAGTTTTTTTTTTTTATTTGGAAATTCATAAATATTTTTCTATTTAAATCTAAAATTCGAAAATTCAACACAAGATTCTCTATAAGTTTTTCAATCTTTTAAATGAAAAAGTTTATCGGAAAGTCAAACTATTTTTTTATGAGAATTTGAAATATTAGACATTGGATATTTATCCGTTTTCTCCGGGAACGATATTTTGATGTAATTTAAATAGGAAAACCGTAGATATTTGAAAATTTCTTTAAATGTTTTGATTATCATTTTCTATACACTAAAAGAATTTAAAAATATTTTGACACTTTTTGAGCTAATTGTAGGCCTAAAAAATTTTTTGTTTTTTCAATTTTTTTTCTTTAAATATCAATAAAAAAATTTTGTTGGGTCTAATTTCTTCAAAATGTAATACAATATTCTTCATAAGTTGTTTAAATAGCAGATCATAAAAAAATAAAATTAAAAATAATAAAAATACATAGAATTTTTTTTTATAAGCATTTAAATTTCAAATTTTGACTGAAATTTATCATTGAACATTTTCAAATTGTGTTGTAGTGAAAAAATTATAAAATGTTTAGTTTTTATAACTAAGGATTAAAAATTGTAAACAAGATTTCTCATAAGTTTTTCTAAATGAGGTTTTAAAAATATTTAAGATATAAACGCACACTATTTTTTTATAAATATTTAAATTTCAAATTTTGACTAAATTTATCAAAATCTCAAATGTTTGCAAATTATTTTGTAGTTAAAAATGTATAAAATTATCAGTTTTTATAGCTATAGATTGAAAATTTAAAGCAAGATTTCTCGTAAGTATTTAAAGCGTAACCAAAATATAAAAAAAAAATAATTTTTTATAGACATTTTAAGTTTAAATTTACACGAAATTAGATATTTAAATGAAGAATAACAATGTTATTTATTCGTTGTAATTTAAAACTATATTTTATGGGTGCTTGAAACTTTTAAATTATATCATTATATTTTATGCACTCAATTAAATTTTCAAATGCAATGTTTTCTACAAAAATTAATTCAAACTACTGTATTATTAATAGTAAAATTAATTATTTTAATGGTAATAATATCATAAAATATACTTAATTATGTAGACTGACAGACCGTTTTCGCTCAGAATAAATTTTTCGTATACAATGATAGATCATTGAATTCAAATTTAACACATCCATGAAAGTGACCCACTGTACAGCTGACCGGTACTGACCTTTTTTTTTTTGTTTTTTCTAATAATTTTGAAAACAACTATGATTTTTTACTTGTAACTCCATAAAATTCCGACTAAATTCACTTTCCTACCAGAAAATAAGCTGGATTAGAAAATCGGGGCATTTTTACTGCCCTAAAAGATGATGGTAGATAGAAAAAATACATCATTGTAAAATAAATAAATTCTTTTGCTCAGCTTAGAATCTAAAATGTATAAATTATTTTTAATTTTTGAAAAATGTTTTAATGTATTTTTTAGTAAAACTTAATTATGAAAAATGCACTTTAGATGATAATTTGTGGTTACTTATGTAATTGGGGTAGGAATTAATAGAATTCAGTATTTAAGAGTCTTTCAATATCATTTTTCAAAGAGCACTTGTTATAAATATATTGATACTTTTCAATAAACTAAAGAAATTCAACTGAATTAATATAATGTCTTATTTTTATTGAAGTAGGTACCTAAATTAGTTGTTATATTTTAAATAAAAGTAAGACTTTTAAACGATTTTTTATTATACGATGCAAAAATTAAGAAACCACTATTCATCTGAACAATTACATTATATAGCTAAGTAATATTGGTACCTACAAGTTTATTTTATACTTGTATATGTATGTTGTGTTATTGGTGATTGACACTACTACTTACATCACAATATTATTGTTGCATAAAAATCAATTATTTTATTATTATTTTCGACTGGTCTTATTAATTATAAATTTAATTTATGACTTTTTCATTATAGATATTTTTGCTAATAGTGGATATTTAAATTTTGAACGTCTGCATTTTTATTATTATTATTTTTTTATCTATGGCCAAGTATTCATCACATGAGCATGAGATCATGGGTTACACGAATGAAATAGAAAAACCTGTAGAACCAGTACTTGAATCCCGTTTGACGCTTATCGTTTAATTATCTACGATATCGTTTTTTTTTCTTTAAAATACCAGCCATGTTGTAATTCATTACCTAGGGCTGAATACTCGTAATACAATGTTATCGGTCGTTAAATAATGGTATGCAAGAATATAATATACATTATGTTATATTATTTTGTTTTGGTTAGGAAGTTTGGTTAGGCACCTACTGAAATATTTTAACTATCGCCCTTTTATTCGAGTTTTTAGTGAACGAGTCCTCTAATTTTGTATACAATTCAAACTAAATAAAAATTCTTTATTTATGAGTAACTTTTTTTAAAGCTCAAAAAGTTGAATACTATACATTTTATTAAACTGTCATAGTTATGGCGAAGGAAAACCTTTGCATACTCTATATTTAGAGCTTATTACAATTTTTATAAAACCATTCATATTCAAAGAATCTTTATTCTATGATTTTATGTCTCTTACGGTATTATCTTTCTACATATGTTTTATAATCCTTACAAAGTCAATTTTTGATTTTTATTTATTCAACTAATATTGATGTTATGATTACTGTCTGGCCGTAATAATTGTATACACCCAACTATTGTGTATTAACCGTAATATATTTAATAACGTTATAATAATTGTTATCATTTATTTTTTTTTCATAAGCACTTAGATATTATTGAATTACTTACTTGGCTAGAGCAATTGAATTGTTCCGGCGTGTTGTTATACCACAGGTCTGTTGTCTATGAATTATCACGAAATATTATTTAAAAATATAAAAAATAATAACAATAATATAAACCGAACAAATACACACGAGGCCACACTCATGCACACATAGACACTTACGCGCGTAGATCCAACATTGAACGACAACAGAGGTCGACGGCGGTAGAAAGAACACAGTGTCCGAGTGTCCGGTCGAACACTCGTCGCAATAAAGTTGATTGATTGTAATGTAGAGGAGAGTTTTACAGTGCTTGAAACTAGGTTGCGTTTTACTCGAGGTGTACAATATTTTAAAAGCGAAAACATATTATTGTTTTATTTATTAGACGTGTACACCTATATAAATTCAATATCTGTATGCTATTATTTAATCATATCTTTTATTATCGTGACTTGTTTGTATAGTTTCGAGAATGCGAGTATAATATCGGTATCATATTATGGAAGCCCATTCGATTATATTTTACGAGAACTGATTTTTATTTTTCAAATTCGAAAATCAACTGAACCGATATATGAAATCAGGCAGTAACAAATAATAATAACAATATTAAATTATCTATACATGTATCCTGTATGTAACCCATCGTTGATCAAGCTGCAGTAGTCTTAGTTTTTTCAGTTAATTTTAGAAACGTATGAAATGATGATTGTGGTTTGCAATACGTAAAAAACACTTACCAACTTTTTTATATTTTGAACCGATAGTTTTATCGATGTTCAAAAATATAGATGTGTTTTTGCAATAGTTATAATAATATGATATGCTATTGAAAAATGTTTTATAATTATTGTATGTAAAATTAAAAAAAAAAAACCCACAAAAGACACTGCTATATAGTATATAATATCATACAATAGGTAGTTATATACCTCGTATTTGAGTAGGTTGGTTACTGTAATGGATGAATTAGATTTTAGTTTAATGATAATTTATTGCATACGAAAAACGATTTTGAGCAGAGATGGACACACTGATGCATATTTATATTATTATTAATAATTTATTTTAATTTTAATATTATGGATTAAAATAATTTTCTCCATTTACCATAGAATGGTATGAATCAGGCCATAGTAAAAATAGCTTAAAATTAGTCTCAATACATTGAAAATAAAAATTATTTTAATAATAGTTGCCTTAAAAATATTAAGTTTTTATAATTAAAATATTTTTAATTGCAATAAAATAATAAAAATTGTTTGAAGATAAATCATTATTTTATGTTACACACGATATATTTAATCTCTACACAATTTAAAATTCAAACAATCATACACAATTTATGTAACTTTGATAAACATTTTTTTTTTAAATTTCAGTATGAAAAACGTATCTGGAATCTTTTATTTAAATATCAAGTTTTAGGTATATGATTAAACATTTTATAAATTTTTTTAAAAAATAAATTGAGCATTTTCGTATTTTTGACGAATTTTAAAAATGTAAGTATCATATTCCATACATGGCTTCTAAAACAATTATGACTGTAGTATAAATATTTTTAATTAGTGTACATTTCAAGTATCTACCATTTTTTTATTTTTGAATTACAACAAAATAAAAACATTTATATTGTCAAAGTCTGGTAGATATTCCATAAATATTCCTGTTTTTACGTTATTTTAGATATTTTTTTATACCAGAAAAAATGTTTTAATCTTAAATATTGAAGGTGGTTTCTGATATACAACTGTATCTAGTTTGTTATTTGAGGGGTCAAAAGTTTGGCGAGTTTATTCGGGAAACACTAAAAAAGATTGGAATATTTATGCAATAAATACCTGATTTAATAAAATCGATTTTTTGTCATTCAAAAAAGTAAAAAAACTTGAAACAAATTTAACGATAATAAATAATAAAAATTATATTTTGTTTTTAAAAATATTGCTTTGTTATGACTTACAACCATGTTAAAAAAACGTTAATAGTTTTCGAAATTATAAGTGTCTTATTTTAAAAGTATCACTAAGTATATTATGTAATATATACCTACTTATGTTATTGGCAAAGAAAGTTACTTTAATATATTTCTGTTTATAATTTTTATGATGGCATTATCTATATAATGATTATGACGGATATTATTAAGTTGTTATTGTTGTCATAAATAATAAACAATAGTCACTATAATAAATGTATCGTTTAAAAATAATATCACCGTCAATAACAAATTTAATAAATAATAATTGAAGTGTTAGTACGACGATTTTATGTATGTGAAATTAGTTTAAATAAGTACATAAGATCAACCAAAGTAAAAATAAGCTATTTATAAACAGCATTTAAATTGTATTTTATTTTATATAAAGTTATAAATGGTTCAGTAAATTTTCATTGCATAGGTTCATTAAGTACAACATTTTATTACAGTTTCATATTTTTTAATATATGGAATGGTTACTGGGATTAATTTATTATATGTATATAAAAAGTAGGGTAAAAGTTATATTTTTATATGTTTATTATTATTAAATAATTAAACCTTGTTGCATAGTTCAGATTATAGGATAAAAAAAAGAAAGCTAAATATAGGTAATCCAATAAATTTCAACAAAAAATATAAAACGACATTTATGATGATTTCATTATATTTTGTTGTAATGCAAAATAATTATGAGTGATAAAACCAATTTAAAAGATTTCGAATTCGTTAAACTTATTGGTCCCACTGAAATGATTATCTCTGATGGAACGTCCCTGATCATAATACTGCGAGTCAAGACTAATCTGTTTTTTTTTTATTATCATACTATTGTTAAAACTGGGTTAATTATAATGGCACACCTTGCAATGATATACTATTAAACATTTGATTACTAACGTCTTTTGTTATAAATTGTCTCGAGTCGTTAAATTAATATCCATCAGCACTGTTCATTTATTGTTTTAAAGACAAAATATGATTAACTGCAGTACATAATAATTATCAAGAAATACTATTATATACAATTATTGAGGTAGTTACAAATTTAAATTAAATATTTCACTTAAGACATATAACTATTTACATATTGTGTTTCACAAATTATGTAACCTAATTTTTTGTTTATAAAAAAATCTCAATAGTTTTATGTTTGTTACCTATTAATTATATATTGCGTCTAGTTGGTATTTTAAACAGTATATGTATATACTTTTTCAGCTGTAATGACTTTCTACTAAGAAAAAATTATAGTTAAACTGCAAACATTTTAGAATAAATCTTAGAAAATATGTTTTCAATCCTTTAATTGCAGTTTTGAAAGAATAATTTATTTTTCAAATGTGATATATTTTAAGTCACTATTATTTATATAATAAATCATTATTGTTGAGGTAATGATATGTCAGTGATAATACTGTTTATACTTTGAAAATTACTTTTGATAATCTTCTACAAATGTTTGTATTAAAGATAAAAGTTTAAATAAAAGAAGCTCATATTAAAATTGTTGTATACAATACATTTAGAAAATAGTTTCACAAGAATTATCTCAATGAATACTTGAATATTTTGAAAAAAATCTACGGGCATCAAACGCCAATCGAAATTGTTGTTTGAATCATCATACTTATCATTGTTTTTCAATTAAAAGACATTCGCACTCCAGGTTATCCATCCAATTCCAATATAATTGTTCTGCTTAAATATATTTGTTCCAATTCGACTTGGTTTAAAAATGGTTTTTCAGAAAAAATAATAAAGAAGTACTGAAAAATATGTAAGTAGACCGTTGTGGAGTACACGTTTTTCTTGACAATCTTGGCCCAATTTAGTATTGTATTATTGCCTTTGAGCTTTTACTCAAAAACAATGATAAATCACTTTCTAAATAGGATTTTGAGTGGCACTCTGTTTCCCATAGTCTTTAAAATCAAGCACGAATTTATTTTCAAGCGTTTGAAATTATAATGAAATGTTTTAAAACATATTATAACGCATTAAATTATAAATAAGCCAAAAGTAGTAATAATTTAGTAATTTGGCGGATATTTTTCTTAGGACGGCACGCGATATGATGGGAAAAGTTTGAATATAGTTCAACGAAAAGTGTTTATTCGCTTATACTCGTAGTGCTGCGCATCCTATATTGTCACAGCGTATTATAATGCAATATACACATAGAACCGTAATATCTGTACACCTTTAGCACGTTATTCATTTTCGTGACTAGAAAAAAAAAAAGAAATGACGGACTTCACGTTTTGACGGTCCAAAATAATAATATAACACAATGTAATATGTAAGTCGTACCCATCGTAGCGTAGGGTATGGTCACGTGACACGCGCTTAAAAAAAAAAAAAAAAACGGCGAAAACGAGCTGAAAAAGATGGTGGAGGTACGGCGGGGTACGGGATTTAGCCGCAACGAATCGCTGGCGTACGGCACGAGCGACCACCTTGTGGCTTGGTATTCGCATGTAGAGCCCGGCCATATAATCTCAGAAAGATCGCCGGGCGCCGCGCCGTCGTTTACGTGTTGCCCGCGCCAAGCGTTTCCACGCAAGTGCCGCCGCTTCGGGGACCAGGGCGCTACCAGCGCCCAATAACGGCGGTCGGAGGGTTCTCGGAGGGGCTGGGGGAGTCGCGAGGGGTGTTTCGTATTCCGTTTGCGGGCGGCAGTGCTAGAACCGTAGTCCGGGTAGTCGGTAGGGCTGCGCGCGAGACGAGATTTTTGTTTTGTTTCGTTTTTTTTTTTTTTTTGTTTTTTTGTTTTTTGTTTGGCCGATGACAATATTGTCATTGTTACCGTCACCGTGATGTCTCTCATCGCGCAGATCGACGTCGTCGTCCAGTTCCGGTGCACACGGTAACACACCCGAGTGCTGGTACAGTGCGTGCGTGTGTTTTTTGGCTGGCGGTCGCGTACCGGAAAATGTTGATAATTTGATTTCAACCGACTCTGCGCGCGCGTGTGTGTGTGTGTGTGTGTGTGGTATCCGAGTAAGAATCGCAGTTGCCGCGGTCGTCGTTCACGTCGTCTCCCCGCAAAAAAAGGTGAGTGTCCAGTCGCACGGAGGTACAAATAATATCTCCGTTACACGACTATTGACAATATTACTATCGAGAAGGCACTAAGACGTCAATGTTGAAATACCGTACGACTTGTTATTAGTAATAAAATATTTATGTAAAATCGTTTGAAACCACTGACGGGGTCAACAGTTATTATTGTTCTTGAGTACGAATTTTTGGAAGTATTGTTTTGATTTTCTGCCAATGGTGAAATCGCCGAGTCGTGTATTATTTGTACATATATTAGATTCTAGTGTTCAGTAATTTTACATTTATATAAAAAAAAAAAAAAAAAAAGTTTAAAAATTATTGGGTTTAGGTATTTCACTGATATTATCTCCTATTACAAATAAATAAATAGTTAAAATTTGAAATTATTTTTAAGTATGACTTCTCGTGTACGGAAATTAACAAATTATAAACGACATATAAAGAGCATAGTTAAATATTAATAAATAGAGATTTAGTATTTTATCTAGTAGAGACGTTTTCGTCGTTTCCTGAAAAGCATTACGTATAGTATTTTTTTTTTTTACAAATGACATCAAAGATGCATATTTTTATTAATAACTATTTTAAAGCATCCTGAATATTGTATTTTATATTTGTAGTCAAATTATTAGGTATCGTATATTTTAAATTTAAATTAGATTCTTTTAATTTCTCGAGATAAAACAGAAGTCGGTTCCTTTAAATGGTAAATAATAGAGTAGCGTAATGTATTAATATTATGTTAATTTTCTTATAAATAAAAACCCATAGATAAAAGTTTTAATCTAAAGAAAAACTATTGTTATTTTACTTAGGATTTTGTTTAAAATCGAATACGATCATATTCGATGAAAGAATATAAATATCAATATTTTGGTGTACACAAACCTTTTATGACGATTAATGATACTGACGGAGCCAGTAATAAGTAGAACTTTTATCCGATATGTTGTCTTGATAGAAACTTTGTTATAAAGATATGAGTACAATATAGTATTATGTAGATACTATAAGGTGGCGGAATCCATGTTTGTCCTTGTTTAAACTTTTATTCTAAATAATTTGTTTTTAAAATCAATACTGTATTAGATGATTATATTTATTTAATTTTGTATTATATGTTTTTTGTAAATACTAAGTAAAAACTATTTTTGTCTAAAAAAATACAAGACTGTCTGATTTTATAAACAATTTAAAAGTTTAATTATTATTACTTTACATAGTATTGTATTTATCGTATTTATTATAATAATATCAATAAGATTTCCAATTTTATTTATACTATTTCTACATATTTTTTAAAATGAAAATGAATAAAATAATTAAACTTATTACATTTTTAGAAGAATCTTAAGTCTGAAAATTGAAGAATCTAAAAATGTTAAAATAACACTACAAGTATAAAAACATATTTTAATAAAAAATGTAAATGTAGAAATCTAATTCGATTAAATTAAACTCTATAAATTTAGTTAGAAAATAAGTTGTTAACTGAATTAAACACCGTGTGGTATTTAGTATTTTATATAGATTTTTCCGGCACCGATAAGGCAATAACACTTTGAGTCTTGATGGTCGATTTATTGTGTTACCCAATATTACCAATTTGTCGTGCATTACCAATATTGTTATAACCGATTTTTACTTTAGTAACATTTTAAGTTCCAAGTGAAGCGAGGAACGTAATAGTTTTACAATGATGTTTTTATTACTATATTTTTTTTCTTCGAACATATTTTCGTTTTAAAGAAAACAACGTACAGTTGCATGTAGCGTCTAAAAAATGTATTAAAAAAAGTATCAATGATATAATACGAGTATCTCAATTTTCAATTTTCTCAATAACCTTCCAGCACAAGGAAAAATATTCGACGACCATTGAAAAATTAAAAAAGTATATTGTTAATTGCAGTTTTTTATTTTTAGAATCGTTAAGATTATTAGTAACTGAGCTTCTTTCTGAATAACGTTTAAATTTTAAAATCTATATTAATCATTGCATTTAGACCTAATATCATAGGATACTACGTGGTACACTGAGTAAAGACTCATGGTAAGTGAAGCCATATTAGTTCACAATATCTGGTCTCTATATTTTTCCAAACTATTTATTTTTAAATTATGATCAGTGTAAATAAATGTTATATTTATATAGATGTTGCTCAAAAGTAATAGTTTAATATACTTACGTAGGTATCTAAAAATACCTATTCGTAAATGTTTTAGCATTGATCAAAGCAGTTCGAACATTTTAAAATTAAACGTGTATAGATAATAACTAATTTGAAGCCTATAGGATCTATAAGTCATAAACTTATAACATACTGCTTCATATAAAATTTAATATTCTATGGTAATCTTATTAGAATATATTAGTGATCAAATTGATTTATTTTTTTTATTGAACGGTTTTTATTTTTCTAAAAAGTCATAATAAATTATTTTCTATGTACTAAAATTACTTTACACGCGTAAATTAAATTATGACTTTGTTCATCCGGTCCGTGATATTGTTGCTAATTTAAAATTAAAAATAATTATGGCTATTTGACCAATATAAACTGTTTTCAAATAAAAATGGACATAAAAATGTGTATATTTTTTGAGTTTTAAAGCTAAATGTTCAACGTATAATATTGATTCTGAAATACAAAATATATTTTTATACATATTATTGATTAGGTATCTGTTATTTAAAAAATTCTACTATAAAAAAAATGTGATTGTCTACTTAAATAAATAGTTAGAAAAATATTTTTATTATAATCTATTTAGTTGTAGTTTAATAAATTAATCCTCTTTGAATTTGCCGTTTAAAGTCTTGATACAACACAAAGTACATTGTAATATTTTTACTATCTATATTCTACAAGATATACACTCCTTAACAATAGTTAATACTAAATACTCATAACAATATGAATTGTAGGTACCTGTTGTACCTACTTTCAAACTTAAGTTTCTTAAGATCACAAATATGGTAATTGTGTTGTGGCATATCCGTGCTAATTTATAAAAAGTAATTGATGTGTATTATTTAAAATGTTTTATTTTTGATTTAACTTAAATTTCAAACAAATCACATTATTATTATTATACTTTATACATTTTACCTACTATATATATATATCTAAATACAACATGATTTATGAGTTCGGTATATCGTTTATATTGAATAATACATGAACAATATTGAAAGTTCGATATTATACTTAAAGTTAAATTACAATAATAAATAAAATATGCTATTACAATTTGTGGAGTTACCATAAACTTATTTTGATAAAAATACGTTTGATTTCATAATAATTATAATTATGTTTTTAATTGAATCAGGAGGGTTTTAAAATAATTATATTAACCTTTGCGATGTTTACAAGAGAAAACAATTATTTTGAATAATAGAGCTTCAAAAGGTACGTCAAAAAAAATAGTTCAACAATTTTGATGGAATTGCTGTAATTGACAACTCGAATAAGAAAAAAAATTGATGACAATACATTCAATTGAAAGTTAATTGCTTGTGAGTTTCTGCACGAAATGGTTTTGAAACTGAAAATTGATTAATCTTAGTCATGTTTTTAGATGTGTTCATCAATTTTAACTTTCATTCGTATTGTTTTATACAATTTTAAATTAAGAAAATATATTATATAATATACAATGTAATAATGAGCATATTGAATCATTTGCATTTCATTATTATAAAATATTATAAAACAAGAACTTTGCAGAAACAATAATTCATTTTAAGTTTGTTGATAAGTCTTTTGATGGGTCGCAGATACGACGATTGTGTATACAATGGGACATTTATAGAGTTGGGTCAGTCGTTTTGTTCACTTTAGGATAAGATATAGTTTTGCATTATTTAATTATTTTATAGGTTCGAAATTTATATTAAGTATTAACATTAGTAGGATGGTTTAATCAAAAACGACAATTCATGGAATGTGTTGATTTCTTACAATATTTGTATCTTTCTTCATGAACACTTTTTAGAGTTAAAGTAGACATGAAAGTGATAAAAGTAGTAATAAAAAGTCATATTTATCGATTAAAACTATCGGGTCTTTAAAAAGGTTGTTTTCGATTTACTCATTAGTATGAAATAAATAAATACAGGACAGATTTTATTAATTTTGTATGTTGTGTTTTTATTGACATTATTAGATATTATGGTAGGTTGGTTAAATTTTTGTCGTAAACATTGCATTTAATATTTTACTAATATTAATTAAGTTATTTTAATAGTAAATAATTATATCGTATATTATTATTAACTTTTAAATCAATACTGGTAAAATATGTAGTTTATCCAATTTTGATAATATTCATAGTTTTAAGAAATGCATCAACAATATTTTTCCCTGTTTTTAATTTTGTATTTTGGTATTCTCTTTTTTCTTTGTGTACAACATTGTGTAATGATGTCTTATAATTTACTTTTATTATTATTTCACTTATTTATATATTTTGAACTCAGCTCATCTGCATTCAAGCGTCTTTGTTCACTGCACGTGTTTAAAACTTGTTTTTATTCATTATGTTTTACTATAATTATATATTTCTATTTTGTTTTGTTGCAAATAAATAAATATAATAATAATTATTATATTATATCATGCATGAACATGTTTTGAGTCTTCACGAATAAGCAGCAATAAATAGCATTAATAACAATTTACTCGTATACTGAACTTACAATTATATTTTAAAATTTTATATCAAGCTAAAACATTTTTATTTACAGTTATTGAAATATAATTTTAAAAAATCAAAAATTTCACAAACCAATAAAATCTTTTTAGTGTTTAGAACACGTGTAGAAAATTATAATTCAAAAATTTAGTGAAAATTGCAAGTATCATCAGGCGGCCAACGTTGTTTTGACTGCGGCCGAGTACTTGCTGCGGACCATCACTGGTATAGGATCATATATGGTAACTGGCCACGGAAACAATACGGTAGTTTGCCACAGTGTCGACAAGACTGCAGCGGGTGCATGAACGATCAGAAAGTTGATGTTGGTGGGTAGAGGGCGGATTTTTATGGGAGGCGAGGGAATTGGGGCCATGGGTAGGATTTCACACAACTAATGCGTAAACTGTAGGGCCACTTAGGGACTGCAGGCTTATCGGTTGTGTCGATGGTGGTTTTGAAAAAAAACATAGAGGGGGTGGTGCATTTTTAAATTTGTTGTGCCCCCACACTCAAGTTTGAACAAATGACGTGAAAATAATATATGCCGTGCATAACATAAGAGTTGAAAAAATGTCCAAGGAGAGGGGGGCGATCACCCCATCGCTCTCCATCGAAAATTTGCTACTGCGAGAAGGAGTGTAGTCGGTCTGTTCAGACGAGACGAGTGGCCGCCGAGACGGTCTTACGGCGCATCGACCCGTTTACAGACGGACAAACTGCACGACTGTGGACGGACGGACGGACTGGTAGGAATTGCCTGGTAGATACCCTTTGAAAACTGTCGGATAATGTTTCGACTGTCTCGTCTCGTTGAAACGTGTACAGTGCCAGCCGACCATCGAACGTTATCTGCTGGAAATCAAATTCCTTTGACCGGCACATTCATGTCCACCGTGTCGTCTTTGACGTCCGAGAAACAAAACGGTTTATACTGTTTAGCTCGATTCGTTTGCCGCGACAGACAGCGCCCGCTGGAAGATACACGGTCCAGGCAATTCCGTCACGTCGATTCTAGGTCACCATCAAGGCAGCACGCGTCGGTCTTCGTTGCAAGCCGAGTGAAGGCCAAACGCATCTGGGCGCAATAAATTTTGCACAGAACATGCCAATTGATTCGAAACGAGAGAAATAATTAATAGTAGTAAAGCAATGATGGACAATATCGCGTCAGAACAAAACGCATAACGGCAATGCGGATAAATCGAAAGCGTTTTTTGTTTTTATGTCCGACTTTGCTAAGAGTTTAATTATTATTGTTGATGTCATATTATTCTTAATCGAGAATAATATTTAAAAATTTAATTGAAGGCGGTCTGGAGATTATTTGGTTTCAATAAGAACGTTTTGTGATACCTAGTAGTAATATATTGGATATTATTAATAATTGAGAATTATAGTAAATAAACTATCAATTTTTTTTTACTGTTGTTGTATGGACATGTTAACCGTGATTAAATTAAACTATTTATCTTAGGTTATATTATATGTAATGCATTTTTTGAAATACATAATATTTAATGATATTTTTTTATTGTACAGGTATTTTTTTAAAATTCGTATTTATCATAATTATTCTTCTCCTTCTAAAAGTATTTGTAAAATTGTTTGATAATTGGCTTAAATAATATTTTTTTTAACTCTCCATGCGATTTTTGATTAATTGAAAAGAAATTGAAATATTTTTGCAGAATAACATAAATGTTAATAAAGTTTGATACGGCACCACTTTATAGCTGATAGGTTCAGAGTAGTTTTTTGGATTTAATAGTTTATGTTATCATCGAACAATTTTAATGCATACACCTCCATCAGTCTTAGCTCATTAAATTCTCATTTCGTATTTTTTTTAAATAATTTTTGTCGATATGTTGTGGTAGTCTGTGTTTAAATATGCTAATAATTTCAAGCTGTCGTAGTAGTAAAGTCTTAGTATACTATACAACAGGCTACATCAGTGATTCATTAGTTGTTTCATATGATTGTTCGTTTTTCCATTATCTCTATGTGGGCGACATCCATTAGAAGGTGATTTATTTATTAAATTTTTGTTTCATTAATTATGTCATGTGAATTATGGATAATCTTATTTGTTAGGTATAGTATTTTTTATATGCAGTTTATATGCTTAGCAAGTAGTTAAACATTATTATTTTCTTGAATTGGATATCTTTGGTGTTTATATTGCTTTAGATAAACCATAGCCTCTGATGAAAAAAACTAAAATACTTATGTTGTTGGTTCAATATTTGATGGCATTATGATCATTTATCACTAAAATTCATAGTCTATTAATTCTATAGTCTTGAGTGTGTTCAAAGTCCATATAAATAAATGTCACTAGCAACTTCATATTTATTATATAGTAATTCTAGTAACTAAATGTTTTTAGTCGTATAGAACTCAATTTATTTTACTGTATAGCTCAAAATTCATAATCTGGGCAGTTTTATAATTTATTTTGAAAGTAATGTATTCATATAAATTGTTGATTATTACTCTATTAGTTGTTTATAATTATTATTATCTACTTATTCACTAATGTATATTTTAAATATAGACTGTAAATACAAATATAAAAAACTATATTTTTCTTTAAAACGCAAATTTTAAAATTTCTAATTAATGCCAATTATACGAAATGCTTACATATTAGCATTATGTTATATTTATTGTAAGTAGATATTATTTAGTATCCAGTAGACAGTAGTAACTACTAACTAGTATATTATTATTTTATTGGCACAAAAAATGAATGTTAATACTAAATTGTACTTATAGAAACCAAAATCGTTGTAAAGTTCGTATACATATTATTTAGTACAATAGAACTTGCACTTTTGAAATACATTTGTAAGTGCGTAAGTTCCACATAGTGAGAAGTAAATCGACAATTGAATAAATTGTAAGAGTGATTTAAATTTGTTTTAGATTAGAAGCGAGATGAGAAATAAAATGGTTTGACAATAATGGTTTTTTTTTTAAATATTTATGTAAATACTTTTTTGGACGAAACAAGTCATGTTTTAAAAGTTTCATGTTTCTTTGAATATGTCTTTTTTTGATTTACTCTGTGGGTATCTTTTTAAGCGTGAGGATAAATTACAAATGAAGCGATGAAGAAATAAAAAAAGGCAACCGTAGACACAAGATTTTTTAATCAAACTCCACACATAATAATATTTTGAATGTACTGATTGAAAATGGCTCATAAAACAAATACTTTTTTCATAGCTTATTTTGTATTCTTATCAATAAGAAAATACTATATTAATATTTTACAAATTTATACTTTCAATCGTTTACAAGATTTCATTAGAAACTTGGGAAAGTTTGTTTTTTGAACGTCTACATGCTTTTTATATTTTTAAATCTCATCATAATATTATAACGTTAAGATCTCGTAAGTCTTAGAAAAATGTTTGTTTTTTAAATTTTTATTGTGATTTTTGTGAATTTTAATTAACACTATAGGCATAAATAGGCACTGTAATATAAAATATAATGACAGATAATAGAGAGAAATTTTTATTTGATTATTCATTTTAAATTAATTTCTTACATAAAAAATATTTCTAGTTCATTATCATAGACCTAACTGAGAAAACTTGGGCCGAATTCCAGGGAAATAATTTGTAATCACTTTTTGTTTTTAATATTAATATTCTAATATTACGAATAATTAATAAATTATTATGTCATACATTATATTCGTTCTTATTAGTGGTACAATTATCATATCAAACAACAATTCATTAACAATAAATGAATAAAGTATACATTTAGCTACATGTTAGCAAAATTGTTGTAAGTTATAACTTTTAAAATTGTATTTTTAAAGAAGTAAGTATTGTAGATAGTGTCCCTAATTCCCTATATATATATACTTTATTTTAATAAGAGTAACTTTTTACTTGGTAATATACAAAATTACAAACAATATATGTTTGTAACCTTTTAACTAAAAACAATGTATTTATTTTAACTTTTATTATTTATTGAATATCAAAATGAATGGTAGGTATTCAAACAGTTATTATTGTATTAATAATATTATTAAATTCTAATTTGTAAAAAAAAATGTTAACTACATTCTACGGTAACAATAAGTACCATATAGTTAAATACATTTTACACGAAGAAACAAGTCTCATCTCCTTCATATAATTGTATTTTCAAATATCAGTGATTTGAAATATAGTTATTTTAAATGATCAATCTCAAAATCTTTGTAACAGCTACCCACAATAGCCTTGTACTATGTTTATGGGTCGGAACCCCATTACTAATCCTTGGATATATGATAGACGCTAATCAATATTGTTAAGGATGTATTTTATATTAATTCTACATCGTATACGGATGAGATTTATATAATTTATTAAAAGTAATTTACATCACCAAAATGATACCATAATATAATAATATCTACTAATTTTCATTATGTCTGTTGTAATATGTCAACTTAATTATCTTTTTTTTTTACTCTATAATTTCATTTGTTGTAAATAATCGAGTAATACATTTTAAAAGACACATTTCTTCATATTTTTATACACAGTATACCTATCATAGTATATGATCAAATTGTATGCACGAGGCAAACAATCGGTTTATGCTTTATATAACGTTTTATTTTACTCACGATACAAATATTAAAATTTAAAATAGGTATAAATGATATTAATTTTACCAGAACCAGGTGCGGATACTAAGTGTATGCTATGGAAGCTGAAGTCTTTAGATAATATTTCAAAGATACTTTTATCGCTTATATCAGTTTATTTTAAAAACAGAAAAAAAGGTGTAATACTTTAGTTTCTAACAGTTTGTACCAATAATATATACCTACCTACCTATGTTATTATGGTTTATCATTTTTTAAAACTTGAGAATTTAATTTATATTTATATGACTTCTATGGTGCATATTTTTAAACTAGCTCATCCTCGCTTTCATTCCTATATCCGTTCCGGGTACGAGTCACATTATCGTTTAATGTTGTACGGTTTATTCCGCTATTATTTGTGTATAAAAACTCTGATTAGGTGCGATACTGAAGTAGTTTTAATCGCATGCACTCTGATACCCGTGTAGTTTAAATTTTGGTTTTCACGGTTGTTGTACAGTTGTTAATGTACACGTCTACTCAGTGTTTGACAGATTATCGTAATAATTTTCTCTGTCGTCAACTCTACGGGGAGAACGTGGGTTTTTGATCTCTAATTCGTAGAATATTGTGGTCTATTATATCGTTTGTACAGCATAAATACGTCATACACACACACACACACACACACACACACACACACACATATATATATATATATATATATGTGTGTGTGTATATAAAGCGGATAAGTGTTGTAGTAGGTATATGATATAGGCAGGTAGTCGTTTGTAATTCTCGACGACGTCGTTATAATCGTTGTTTCATGACTTTGAACTTTTGAAATAGAATATGTCTAAACGGAAACGAGGTTTTGTTAACTAATCCTCGCATGTGCTGATTTCGTTGCGGTTTCTGCAGATTGACTGAATGCATTGCCTCATATATTGTTCGTAAATTTCCCGACGCTCATCGTGCCATACTGCCCCATCCGTAACACAGAGTAGCGTGCCGTGTTTTCCATTTTCACATTTAAATCGCATCCGAAAACGGGAAATCGCGGTGGGCCACCTTGTACATAACGCACAAATGGATTGGCGTGACATGATTGGTAGAACAATGCGAGTAATAATAATTAGGACGACAAATTGCTATCACGACCCGCGCGTGATAGTTTTCAAAACAAAATTACGGATAATAATATACTTGACGCAGTATTGGATCATTCCGTTTTATATGTTAAATTAACAGAAGACGTGATAAACATAAACTTTTGGACGTGTCGTCTTGCGTCTAATGTTCACGCAACAACATAATATTATTCATCAGTTTATTAATTTAGTTCCGTTCGGTGCGTTTACGAGTCTACGGTGTCTCCTTATAACGATTTATCGCATAGTGGTAATCGCTTACAATTATCAACCCATTCTTGTTACGACTTTTGTCTTTGTAACTACTTAGTACTTTGAGTGGGTGGTTTATATGAGTTTAGGTGTACTAATAGCTCGGATATACCTGTATATAAACTATAAAGTCATTATAATCCATCCACTAAAACAATTCTGGCCGTTGCCAAAATTGTGCAATGTGTTGGTTAGCATCAATAAATAATTATACATTATAAACTTTAAACGACACTGAATCGTCTTTGTTACGCCGAATTTTTTATTAATTCATGTCATAAGCCATAATTCAATTACCAAAAAGTATTTGAAGAGTTACATTAGTTATTATGATATTGTTATATACATTACTATTATATCAACTAACAAGTCGGTGGTAGAATGGCATAATATTTTACTTAAAATTACATATATCGTTGAAATCCACCAAATGTATAGGTAGGTACTTACGTTCTATAAAGAACACAATATGTATAGTGTTCCGATTTTTTGTGATTTTTGAACTGGTCGCAAATTGTAAATATTGTATGTAGTAATAAATAAATTGCTGTGATAAATTTAATGATGCGGTTACCGTGGTACAACTAGTGAAGGGTAACTTAATAGAAACAGTTAGACTATGACCCAATACGATGTAAAATAAATTTATTATTTATATATTTAGTATTGAGTAGTTACTGTAGGTACCTATATCACATTGGTAAATAATATTGTCTACAAACTACACCAAGTTCTAATTTATTATCTAGTTACGTAACTGTCTAACTTCTATAAAATCATTAATCATGTTTTAATCGTGTTCATATTTTTATGGGTTTAAATTATTATTAACATAATTAGTATATCATGTACATTTGTTTCATGTAATAACATTTTGGAAATTCCTGTAATGATAAATATGGTATGATATAAAAATGAATAATATCAATTCAAGACAGTATCTAGTCTGGTAAGTTTTAAAATATTTTTAACAACTTATTAAGGTTAAAAAATCTTTTTATTAAATGTATATATCATGTGATACATACATACATATTTTATACATTTATATATGTATGTATATATGTAATTCGAATATTAAATGAGGTTTATCGAAGAAAATATAATGTTTATATTACATATTATGATTTTAATAAAACATAATAACAGTTGCTAGTAGAGTTAATGAAGCAGTTATAAATATTATAATATGATTATTAATGTATGTTGACGTACTATTGATTTTAAAAATCCATAACGATCAAGCAAAACAAGCGAAAAAGAACAATGATCAAAACACGATTTTTTACAAGAAAATTGACGAGTATATATATATATATATATTTTAAAATTACATTTATGAATTTTATTTTTTATTGTTAACTACGTTATTTTTATGAACTAACTGTGTCATAAACCAAGGCTTTCAAAGTATTTATGACCGTTAAACAGAACAATTCTTAATTATTTATCAAAAAATTACAAGTTACGTTAAAGAATTGGAAAAATAAATTTTAATTTAAAATAGCTGGAAAATATACAATAACTGGGTGTTAGACATTCGTTTCTTTACTCATCTGGGAACAAGCCAGTGTGCATCATTAATCTATTAATTTAAAAGCAATATTATAAATAAATTATAAAACGTTTTGAGTAAGCAAGCGTTATTTAATTAGATATGCCAATGCTTATTTTTATTTTAAGCTTTTTGATATCTTAATACGATTGCAATCTGATCTATTTATAAAAATATTATATGCTATAGGCATGGTTAAACTTCAAAGTTATTTCAAAAGTAGATAACAGTCGACTTGTGTATTATAATTTATTTGTATGAATGAATGATTAAAATAATTAGATTTTACTCGTTGAAAATGTACAAGACGTTTTTATTAACTACCTCCTTTATATCAGTTTATATTATTATGGCTGTACAGTTTAGGATTTAGATATAAAATATGGTGTAAATAACCATTTAGTTTTTACAAAGTGGTTGCGATAACAATTTATTTTAAAATAGTTTTTTAGAAAAAATTGCCGCATCACATAGTAAGGGTATCGTCGAGGAAGAATAAAAAAAATATCTATTTTTTGACCAAAAAATATATGAAACATAAATAGTTTTGAAACTGTGAAATTACTGGTTTTTTTTAAAAATATAAACACATCTGTGTGGACAATATAGTAGGTATGTGGGATAGTATAAGATAAAGTGTTAACGATAATTTAACCTTCAAGTTTAGTTTGTACAACACATTAAATTTGGAAAATATTTTTGGGATTGGTAAATTGAGTCCCAAATGATCTTTCGTCGATTAATTGGATCTCGAAAAAAAAATGTAGTAGGTAAATAAATTCTTATCAAAAAACAAATAATATATTTTATAATAATTTATTGTTTTTTTTAATATTTAACAATTTTTATAAGAAGTCAAGTTTTATAATTATGGTATAAGTTGTATAAATTAACAAACAAATTGGAATGTTACTATTATAGAATTAAATTAAAATACACGTGTTTTTTTTTTATAATATTATTTTTTGAGTAAAAATTTAAATGGCAACGCTAAATATTTTAATATTTGGAGTAAAATATACATATTTTTAGTCCAAAAAAAAAAAAATGTTTTTTTGGAAAAATGTGGCAACGGCCAAGTAGGAAAATGAGTTTGTAACCGAGACCCAATTTACCTGCTATCTTTATTTTCCCGGTATTCAATATACTTTTAAAAATGTACACTAATTATCACTGACCTAATTTACATAGCCCCAACACATTATGCATAGGTACATTAAATTATATAATTTGTGTACGATTACCTATATAGAGTATTTCCCCTTTAAAACATCCTCTATATCATAATGATAAAATGTGTCAAAGTTTTATTTTTATTTTATTACACCCATATATTTTGGCATGAGCCAAAATCATATTTTTGAGTTTCAGTCAAAAATATCGATGACCTAAACGAATTTTCGAGTTTTCGGGTTTAACGAAGCGTGTTAGGGTATAATATCAGAGTTAAAAATATTATTTGTTATTATTAAAGTCTAGACTGTGTATGTGTAAACATAATTTAAATGGTTTTCGTGACGAGTTAGGAAATGCGTATTGTGTATAATGGTACATGTAATTGACAAATCAATACAAATGAACATTTCGTAATAGTTTGAATTAGCTCATAAATTATGTATTAATGAACAGTAGTATATAATATATGCCCTAACCTAATGAGGATTAATTATACATCGCCCTGTAATAAACACAATATTGTGTTGTTATATTAACCGAACTCCTAAGTCATTAGAAGGCATATAATAGTTTAATAGAAATTATTGGTTAGTATGTGGCTCCATATCATGTTGACATGGCCATGCAAACTTTTGATTAGATTAAAAGTATTTGGCTGAAGAGCTTTTGTTTTATTATATATTGATTTTGTTTTATATTTTAGTACAACAGTATAGATATAAATACTTCTAATCACTTCAAAAGTAGTTGAACTAAAAAATAATCTTATCAAGTACTGAAAAACTGATATTTCTGAATTATGCACAGGTAAGTTACCTATATTGCTTTAAAATGATTTAGTTATAATACAGTTAAATATCTGTAAGAACAGAATAAATACAAAATATATAATCGTATTTAATAAGTATAAGTATAATTTGTATTTAGTAAGATACCTATATTTATGAAATGTCTGTCAACATAATACAATTTTTTTTTAATCCATTTTTTTTTTGTACTTGCTTATCAAATTAGTTTATTAATATTATAACAACTGTTGCAGTCATATTTATAAATTAGTTTATTTAATTTATGCTTTTGTTAATACGTTTGTATGTTACTTGATCCAATTTATAAAAATGATCTTACTGTTTTTAAAATCGAGTCGAATGATTTATTTAATATTTGGGGGAAATACAATATTTAAATATTCACTGAATTTACAATGTATTGAGATGAAAAATTGGTTCTTTCCAAGGTTTGATAACTGTTTCCGTTTCATAATAACTCATCTTTCATACTTTTCTTGACGGGTTTCTTATACTTGTGCTCGGATTATCTTACTATTTTGTCATAAAATGATGCATTTTCACTATTGTATTAACTTAAACCCTGAGAAGATAAGTTAAAGTCTTATATCAAAAGTTTTTAAAGTTAGAATTTAAAATTATAATATACTTTATTTTCAACTCTCTATCGTTTGTCTTATTGGCACTAACTAAGGGACCTATATTGTTATAATAGATAATGAGTTCGAATTTACTTTAGGCATAAAAACGTAAACAAAATTTGTTAGCTTTAAGTTTTAAGTTAGGCAAACTTATGTATACATACACATATATATATATATATTTTATATTATTAAGATGAAGAATGACTTATGATTTGTGTTAAAAGTAAACTGATAGGTATTTTCGAATTATATATAATGTTATACCAAATAGAGCGATCAATCGAAGTGTACTCAATATGTTAGTATGGATTTGTCATACGATTTACTTTAAATTTATATTTGCTTATCATATTGTAACTGCCATTTGGCGTTTGTATTCCAATCAAAATAAACTAAATAAAATAATTTAGAAACAACACAATTTTACAATTTATGAGTTCCTTTATTGACTAGTGCCTCTAGTATTAGGTTACCTGATGGTGACGAGTAATAATGAATTTGTTGAATATAGAATGCACCGGTGGTATCTAGTTAATTTGTAGACAAGATTTTTTTTTATAAAGCATTAATTTTATTTAATTTTGTTGAAACATTTCAATATGGTTTATAATTTTAAGTAATGATAAAAATGTATTGCTACTACTATGGTTTTTTTTTGTACTGGTCTACAAACAGTAAAAATACTTTTTTGGATAGAATGAGCATTCAAAAATATTCCTTTGGTATTTTCTTATTAGTTCTGAACCCATATCTTGATGGTAATTTAAAAATATAATTTATTACTATTCTTAATATTTCATATTTTTATATATTCAAGCGTAAGAAAAAGCTATATATAAAGCTATATAATACTGATGGTCATTTAAGAATTTTGAGAAAGAAATGGTAATTCCAATTTTTTAAATAAAATGATGTTAATAAGAATCATTTTCAAATGTGATGATTTATATTTATCCAATTTAATAAATCATAAGAATTTAATGAAGTTATTATAATAACATGTATTTTATTTGTATTAATATTTGGAAAATTGTTTCAGATTTTGAACACGAAGACTAACTATTGAATAATAATTATTTATTGAAAACTAAAACAAAGAACTGTATGACATTACTCAAGTATATGGCAGACTAAAAAAGTTTACCTTTTAACCAAACCGAGTTACTTAGCTATAAAATAATTTATAATTGAATTTCTTTTAAACTGCTTAATTTATACTAAACGCATATTAAAGTAATCATTTTACTATTTTACCTATTTATAATTTATTAATTTTAAATTTTAACGGGTTGATAATTATGGTTTTGAATATTAATAGTTAATAAAATTGTACTCTGTTCTTACTACCTATATTATAATAACAAATAAGATATGAGTTGTCACACATTAACTTTGACATTTCTTTAAGTTGTAGATAAATTATAATCATTATTTCTTAATGGTGTGATTTATTTTTAATCATTGTATTTTTTTTTATTTTGCTTCACTTTATCTAAAACTGTTGACTATATCTACATATTATTATAATAGTGGTGCGAGTTTTCAGAAAGTTTTATTTAGGTATATGATTGCGTATAATTAGATCAATATAATTCATATTTTGCGTAAAACATATAAAAATTAATGTTTCTTATCGAATGTTAAGGGTATCAATTTTGCGATAAAATTTAGTACATAAAATCAGAAATTGTATTTTTTCATAATAGTTATTAGTTGATATATTATTCGGAAATATAAGGTGGATATCGAGTCTCTATAGGTGTCTATGATGGTAGTCAGGTGTTAAAATGTAATGGAGGGAAAAAAAATGAATTTCCTTTATTATCACAACTATTGGGGCACGCAAAACACTCGTTTTTTATTTTTCGTACGTTTGTTTTGTTTGCATTTATTTTGAGAAACATACTTTTTTACACTAGACAGGCTTGAATTAATGGTTGTTTTTAATAGCACTGGTGCCTATGATCGTGTCATTTATATTTGTTGGGTTGGGTTCGAAGGGAAATTGAGCGACTTTTATTATTAACGTCATTAGTTTTGAACACTAAACTTCTTTGGTCTCATCAAAATTTAAAACTTATGAAAATTGAATCATTTTATGCTTTTGTTGAATTTATAAATCTTAGTGATAATCATGGAATTTTTTGATGTTTTACCTTTATGAAACTCTCTACTGTTTTAGTAAAATTACATTACACACAATATATAATACTCACTAGGTATTTAAAATTTATTGCTTTGATAAAACTGCAGTGACGTGGAAAATACTTTTAAAATTGTAATCTTAAACTGTTAAGCCAGTGTTTTAATTTGTCCGAGAATTTGAACAATTTAATATGGCGTGTTATATCGTGTTCATTTTAGGGTTACATAGTATTTTATTAATTAGCAAAAAATAAATGTTGTATTATAATTAAGTGTTATTTTTTATACTATTTTTTGTGTTTTTATTTTTGTAGTAGTTATATGTGTATGAAGTGTAGCTATTTATTTTGATTAAGTTCGTTATTTAAAACATCCAAATTTAATAATTTAATATGAAGAAAAAAAAATAGTTTATTGAAATATTTGAAATACATTTCTATACACTATATTTTAAGACTAATCAGTACAGATTCAAAGCTATAAAATATGTTTTATTATTTCAGAATAATAAATATAGTTAATAAATTATGATTAGGTATAAAGTAATTGTTATATCTTTAATTTTTGTATCTATTAGTAAATATTTTAAAGATATGCACATAAATCATAATTTAAAATAAAAATATACACTTGTAAAGTATATTTTTCTTGTAATAATTTTTATTTATAATTATTTTTGGATATTAATACTATATAATAAAATATTTTAAAGTTATATTAGTGAAATAAGTATTAAATAAAAATACTTTTTTTTGAGTTCAGAGTGTTCGAATTGCTTCTCAAAAATACTTACGTGATACATAAGGCACAAAAACTAACAATGAACAGAATATAGTAGGTTTAGGTAATACTATAATATATGGTAGGTTATAATAATAAACTAAATATTAAATGTAAAGGTACATCAAACTTTATTACTTACACTTTTTTCTAAACTAACCTTACCAAGCTATAACATATTTTATCCATTATATAAAATCATTCAATTTGCCACCGAGTATACGAACAGTATACGCCTTATTACATAGCATTATCCCACATTATACTTTAATCCATCACTCCCGTTTAATATATATATATATAAATATCGAACGGTATTGTATATTTTAAAAATATAAAATAATTAATTTTGATTGTTGAGAGTTACAAAAGTACACATTTCTAAATTACAATACTATTTACAAATGTGGTATAAGTACCTATTATTTGTTCAATATAATAGGTTTATCGAATCAATCTCTTTACGTATTGCACTTGTTCCATATCAAATATTCTTACTGATTGTCATTATAATAATTATCAATTTAATTGTTTAATATTTTAATGTTGAACTAGATGTTTGATCTCTATGATCATCATGCAGAGATACACACGTTATGCAAATCATACATTAAAACAACGTATTCATTCATTCCATATTTTGTAATGCTTTATATTCTTTGGAAAATATATTTTTACATACCTATTTTAAAATACGTAGTGCATAACTAGAGTTAACCATAAATTGAATTTTAAAATATATCATATTGCATATACCTATTCTTTTCTTTTCTAATGGTACAAATGTACAATACACATTAAATTATTGTTTATGTCTGCTGATTGCGTCGTTTTAAAGGTATCAATGCTGTAAACGGTAACTAATGATTTTCCTTCCACCCAAAAGATAAAATAATATGTTCAATTTAATAAAAAAATATGTTTTTTATATAGTAGTACTTCTATTGTGTTCTTAATGTTCTTAAGGAGAAAAAACAAAGAATAACTTATATGTTATTGATAACATTTCAAACGTTTTGTAAAACTCTTTCAAGTGATATTATGGTTTGTGTAGTATTATAAACATTTATGTATTCGAGGGCTACATACAATTCGTAATTTTATCGAATATTTTTTCTTTAAGCAGTTATAAAGTTAAATATTTGAACAATTTCTATTCATTTTGGATTGCACGTAAAAGTAATGAATAGATCTGGCCAATCATAATGACAAACATATATCATTGCATCTTGCGCATATTCATGCATATGACACGGGCTACCTGTGTACGGCGCCGGTAGAATAGTCAATCAATCGACCAACATTAGTTGCATCTCCTTTTGGGCTAATTGCATCATGTAAATGGATATACTCCTTTGAACGCAGTTTGGCTTGATTGAACCGAATGAAATTTAGGCGTTTTGTTTCGATTTTGACGTACATGTCGACGCAATATTGTTGAAACAATCGATGGAGTTGCAACAAATAGTTGTCAACTTATCATATGAGCGGAGTGTTTCATATATTTGCTGCAGTTTTCCATTATCGCGATGTGTAAGCAAAATATCGCGTGTTTCCAAGTTTTCACCAATAATCAGGATTACAACTTCATCTATTTTTGGAGCATCAAATCTACGTTCGTGTGTTCTAGCTGGTCGTTTATCCACTCTGATCATGACTTTGCAGTCATCATTTGGCATGTGCTCCAACGCAGTCTTAAACAGCCTGACCAATACACGATTTTCATGAAGTAGTTGCTGTAGATCATAAAGAATTTCTCTTTTCGTTGCTGTGTTCATTTTTTGACGTCGATCAACTTGTTCCTCCATATTGCCCATGAAGTAAATTTGTAAAAATTTATTCTGCGAATCTTCAACAGGTTGTAATGATTTAATTTAATGATAAATCTGGCCTTGAATCTGTAAATTCGAAAGCGAATTGAATATGTTAGGTTACAATTATTATCAAAACGAATAGCTACTCATTACAATTTTTTTTTAATGTTAGTATTTCTTATTTATTTAATAGACAAATATAGAGACATAAAAAACTGCATTTGAGCAAATTTTTTTCTGAAATCTTATAATTTAAAGAAAATTAACATTTATATTCTTCCACATAAATTATCTTGAATGTCAGATTAAATCAATGTTCTTCGATAATGTCTGTACCAAATGAAGTCATTTGAGAACAGTCATTGTATTTTCGATTGTTAGCTAGAAAATATCATGATTCTTGTGTTTCGCCACGAATGCAATGTCTCAGGTGGTGGAGTCAATAATGGAAATTTCACTTTGCCATAAGGCAACACAATCCAGGTGTTTCTCCAACAAACTTAAATGTGCTACAATGTTCACAAACAATGTTCATTTTATCAATGCGAACGAATAGATGCGAGCTGTAATCAATTGCGCAATCGTATATAAACGCTTCTCGATTCAAATCAACACTTGAAGCATTTTTCCTTGTGCTTTGAAGATGATCTCGTTGCTGATCTGTGCGATAAGCTCGAATATTTCTTATTTCTAACCGAGCCGTTTCACGGGCTGTTTCTTTTTGCTCTTTTGTTTGAGAAATACGAAGTTGGGCCATAATAACGCGACTCTCTTCTCTTGCGATTTTTCGTTCTTCTTCATCGGATTGGTTCGCAATGTTACAAAACCTAATTATATTAGGGGTTTTTTTTTAGAAAAATTAGATGTTCTGGGTTGCGGCATTTGTATCTATAACGAAAATAAATTCACTGAAAAAACAAAATAGTAATGCGAACTCACTGCCTCGGCGATCGTGACGGTTGTGCGTCTTTTTCGTAAATATATACTACAAAATATCAACGGATAGATAACGTTTGTAAAGCCAACGTAAGTGTTCTAGCTAATGATCTTCCATCCGATCAATCAACACAATTCATCTCAAAATTTCTCGAAGAACTCAAGTCCATTCTGAACTCATTATTAATCGCGTTAACAAAAATTATAAATAAATTCCCACTTTTTGTCATTACCACTCCGTAATATAGCTTCTTTATAATCTTATCTATTTCAATACCATCATTAATGTTTTGATATACCAATATTGTTTTTGTTTGGTTCTATATCAGTCTTAATAATAACTATTATAACATTTTAATTGTATTTGTAGAGCTATCATATTTATACTAAAAGCTAATTAAATTAAAAAAAAAAGTTTGTAAAATAATTATGTTTATTGATTGTCAATGGCATGTATTTTATCGTTTGTATCCTTTTGTCCAATTTACACGTTTATTTGTTGTAACTAATTATTGATTAACTTTATCCGACTAAATTTATAAAAATCTTGCTTTGATTAAAGACCTCGTGAGGTGCGTAAGTAAGTGAAATCAGAATATTAGGCATATGAAAAACATCGCAACGGTGACTTATGTCAAAGATTTTTTTTTCATAATAGGTTAGGTTAGGTTAAGATATGTAACTATTAACAACCCTATAAATAAACAGAGATGTAACCAATGGAAACTATTAATAAACAAAAATAATTTTCGATTTCTATCATGAATCTTAAAATCCTTGTATGAGCATCTCTTTAAAATACGAATTTGATATATTTTAATATTTATTATTCTATTTGTGGCGGAGATGAATGCAATAAATTAAAAATCATCAAAATCGGTCCAGTCGTTCTTGAGTTATAAATTGTCTAACTAACTTGACTTTCTTTTATATATATATATATATAAATTATTTAGATTATAAGCGATGTATTTGTATCTTAAAAATAAATACTTTCTTATATTTTTCATTATTTTTTGTCTGATAGGTTCGCATGATTCAATTTACATTTGAACTCTTTGAAATATCAGTCATTACTTATCTCACATATTTGAGCTGAAAACAAATTATTATTCTAAATCAGGTTTTTTCTTAACAATATAGATATGTATAAAAATATTAATAACCGTAGGAATTATTAATATGTTTGATTTGTTTTTAAAATAATTATGCATAAATTACTGATTTGATTATGATGTATCATACGTTAGTGAAATCAAACTATTTTATATAATATTAACATGATTATGTTTTTTTAATACTTTTTCATAGTAAACTATGTTTATAAATGAAAAAGTCCAAAATTTAATTTTGAATGAACGTACTTAAACTCATATACTTTTTTTTATCACACTGTTGAGAACCTTGTGATTTATTACTATCAATCTTGTCCACAGAAAAATTGAACGAACCTTTTGAATGTTGAAAATATAAAGGTTGCACCAAAAGCCTCAAGGTTTGGTAAAAAAAGGAAAAAATGTTTTTCAACCGGAAAACCTAACTGATGTTTTTTATTCCATTTTTTTCTAACCTACAATAAAATCTTTGTAAGCCTTTTATATGCGTTTTAACCCTTGAAATGATTGTAGGGGCCTAGAGCCCACAATATTGTAAAACTGAGCCAACATTTTTCTAAATGAATAATTTTTAAACTTTTTATTCTATTAAATTCAACAATACAATTTAATCACATATTTGTTATAATATTGTACCTATATTATACTTATTCGGAATATTTTTTAAATTGTTCCTAATTTTTTATATGCACATGTACTTGGTGCAGTATAAGTTTATTTCATACCACACGACCGTTGTTGTTTTGCTAACCTAGCAGAAGTGGTATAATATTATATATTACCTACTGCCTATTATTAATAGAAAAAAACTATAAACGACAGTAAGGGACACTCCGTACTAAAATAGCGGCGATCAAATAATTGTTATCATTGTCTCCAAGTTTGTATATAATTCGCCTATATTTTGCTTTATAGTTTATGTCAAGGAGTAAAATAGACAACTAATATAACAATGTCGGGGGAATTTATAATATTGTAATATGTTTTTTTTTTTTTTTTTTGTTAAGAAAT
>JACXSJ010002448.1:0-10288 GCA_014851325.1 Pentalonia nigronervosa | reverse complement strand
TGACCTTAGTTTTTTTTTTAAATGTATACACTATAATCCCACGCAATTAAACATCAACCAATTATGTGAATATAATTGGTCACCCCGCAGGATATTATAACCAAGGGAATGTTCTTTTTCGTTATAAAAAATTCATCATACTTTTGACCTGAAACCTCTCTCCACGGTCAAGTTAATTTCCTGAAGAGGCTTACGGGGAAAACAACACAATGCTTTTGGCACGCAACAGGAAGCCGTCCCCGCATATTTTCGTCCCATAAACAAATAATAGGTTTTGGCCTTTTGATTAATACTTACAAGACGCAGCTGGTTTATAATAAACTCAATAAATATTCAAGCAAAGAAGTATAAATATAAATAAAAAAATTAATGTAATTAAAATTTCAATTATTAATACCTACCATTATTGAACAGTAAATTATATTATGAAATTATAGAAACAAGATTTCTAAAAAACGATGTATTTTAGTTTCTTTTTATTCTCTCATTCGTTTAAACAGTTTTTTTTTTAGAATAAAATAACTGTTTAAACATTCTAACGATAATAATAAAAAAAAATAATTTTTGGTGATTCGAGTTATATACTTTTAAAGTTTAAGTATAAGTAAACGTTTGAATAATGATTGAATATTTTTTGTTAATCATTTATCAGCTAGGTACGTCTATAAACTTTAGTAAATATATATTAATTTCGTTTTTAAATATGTAACATTTTGTTGCATTGTTCTGACCATCAATCGTTTTAGATAACAAAACAAATTAATTGCAATTATCGTTAGTTTTAGATAACAATACATAGTAATCGCAATAATTATTGTGCTTTGAACGAAAAGACGCTTGGCTGGCTAGCTATACAAAATTGTATAATACGCTAAACGACAACAGGAGTAAGGATATGACATAGAATTCCAGTGAGGAATGTCACTAAAATATTTTACCGAGTTGATCGCACATAGCTGAAATGTTTAGAATAAAAGAATATTTTATCAAACAATTTTGAATTCCTTTCATTAAATAGGCGGGTACCATAAAGTTTGACTTAAGCCAAATACTTATGAGAAATGGGACGTTTCGTCGAAATCGTTTCAATGACGATGTACACTCACATGCATTTTTAAATTAAAATAGGTATTATATTTATAATTATTGTTAGACGATTCATATTGTAAATACAAATAATATATATTACATAATTTACTTAAGCATACAATTTCTAATTGGTAAAGTTAAAAATAATAAATAATTTTACATTTTCCGAGTTATTGTTTTTTTATTCAATTTTTAACTTTTAGTTTTTATTTATTATGACTCGAAAGTAAGAAGCATTATATGGTTTATAATATTTATAATAAATATAGGTGTACTAATAAAATACACCACAATTAAAAAATAATCTAAAATATTGAATTTTATTAGGTAACAGCAAAATGTGATTAAGAAAATCTTAGTAGGAATAATACTTAGCTAAAATAGTTTTAAGTTGCATACTGCTAAATCGTAGTATACAGTATGTAAAAAATTGAGTTTAATTTGAACGTATGATGAATACAATTTAAATGTTATGTACAATTTTATGTGTAAATGAGAAAGTGTAATAAAGTTTGAAACATTTCTAGAAAAACCATCATAGTTAGCTACCTACCTACCTTTTTTTATCGTCCATAATTTAATATTATTATGTTTGCACCGTCTATTGTTTTATAACCATGTTATAATACATTTTTTTTAAATTCTTGCGAATATATATTTCTCAGTTTCTGACTATTAAAATATGTTTGTAACGGTTTTCTCGTACTCTCGTCCAGACAGGATTTTATGAAACTTGGAAATATATACCCACGGATATTACAGTTGCTGCAAAATATAGTGTTCAATTTATCGTTTAGCTTTTAAATTTTTTCAATACCTAGAGTTCTCTTGTGTGCACATATTGTGAACTGAAAAACATACCTTTAGCTTACAACGACGCATACGAAGAAAAAATTTAATATGGTTCTTATAGGTATTAATATTGCTTCATGCTCATTTAATTTAAGAATTATTTCTGCAAAAAGTACTTGGCGTCGAAATTTAAAAATTCCAAAACGCAATAAAAAAAAAAAAAATTATAATCATTATTGTTTATGTGAAATGTTCGTATGCGTAACTGGAGTATTCTAGATCTAGAAATAACTTCACGGGAACACTATATTGCCATTAAAAAAGACGCTTTATAGTAAAAACAATATGGGCTATTTTGTTTGGTAAAATGTTGTCGCGATGTCTTTTACTAGAATAAAATGGAAACCACAATCGAACAAATATTTCACATGAAATATTTTCACTGGGTGATCATTAAATAGGGATTTATATTAGCATTATGTCTATCATTATGCATATTATGTCTTTAAATAAAATGCCATGAAATATAATATAGTAAAGTTAAAATGTTTATTTTTCTACAGGCGCAAAATCAACATTTAATAAAATCTTGTAAATTCTTACAATTTTTTACTTTTTTTTAGATTGGAAACGAGTTATACATGTTTTTATCTTTAAATTATTTTACATTTATTCATTCCTTGATTTGTTCTCGTAATGTTTTAATCTATTTATTTATTATATTGTGTTTTCAGTTCACTTCTTATCTGATTTATATTTTTTTTTCGTCATTAGTCAGAATAAATATTTTATATTGGGTACCTTTATTTCTAATTCATGAAATGACCTATTTTCAGTATTTTATAGACATTGTTAGAATGCATAAGTCGACTGTTCTGCGTTTCCTTTCAAATAATGTAAAATTCTATCCTTCATTGCTCATTCACAATTAAACATTAATATTAACGAATATATTTTTTCGTATGATATTTTTCAGTATTTGAAGAATTTTAGATTTTCAGCGGAGAAAGGATATATTGAATTTAAAAGGATGTATTTTTTTTACCTTGCTTGAAAAAAACTAACAAAGGATTACCCATCGCGTACGAGAAAACAGGAACATTTTCAGATTTTTGATAAAATAGGTTTTGTTTTTTTGCTGTAATTCAAAAAAAAAAAATAAAATAAAATAACACTTAACATATTTTCTAAACATTTTTATTATTATTTTCTAAACATGGAATAATGTTTAAAATATTTTGACTTTTATCAATTTTACTATCGACAATTATTAAGAAAAAAAAACTTGAACATTTTATATAGATATATATAATTCAAAAATAGCCAAAATATAATTATAATTATATAATTATACTTTGTATAGTAACTACTAATTTAAACATACGGTATACATTTCAAGTATACATAGTTATAATGAAATATTATTATTTATTAAACGTGTTACTTATTATATAACATTCAATTTTACATTACCTCCCTCCTCCCACCAACTCTTAAATATTAACAAGATGCACTTTTCCACCATAAAATATATCAAAGTTTGAAAATCCAAACTTTTTACTGTCCCAAAAGGTGATGACGGACACGAAATTATATGACACACATCATTGTATAATCAATACATGCATTGCTCCACTCAGAATCAAAAAAAAAAAAAAAATCATAATATTATATGTAATATTTTTTGACAAAAAATAGTTCAACCTACCGTATTACTATAATAGGAAAATAAATTAGGTACTTAAATTACGTAATATAAATGACATTTTTAAAATATCTTTAGTGATATAGACGACACGCCATCTCTGCTCAGAATAGTTTTTCATATACAATGCTATATTATTGAATTTTTTATTTAAAGGAGCACACAAAACAATGTTTCAAATTATTTTTTAATATTAAATTATTGTAGTTAGACCTATTAAAAAGGATTTGGTCAAAATACAATGCAAAAAAAAATATATATATTTAAGGAGTTATTAGGGTATTATAAGTGACCGGGCTCTATAAAACTGCCTATTTTATACGACTAAAAGTTGCTCATATTACACAATGATTAACCTACCTAAAAATATTATTTATGTATTTATTTACGTATAAATGTGTGATTTTTTGTGCTAAAGTCGATAGTAGTATTAAAATTTCAATAAAACTTTTAGTTTTTTTTTAAATATTTCAAAAAAACTAAACACTTTAGGCAAATTATGGTCTATACAACTAACGTCTTCAGTTCATAAAAAAACACATCACATACTTACAAACAAAAAATTCAAAAATAATATACTTTATAGGTAGGTAAGTAAATTATTGTGTGGAGCGAGTAATTTTTACACGTATAAGATAGGCAATTACGGTGAGCCTGGTACAATAAGGTCACGCGTCTTTATTCAATTCCTCATAACTCATTGAATAACGTGAGTAGAAACGTTAAACCTATACCATTTTTCTTAAAATTGAACATTATCTTTTTCAAATTAAAAAAAAATTTATTTTTTATGCATTGTGCTCTTTTCATTCAAATGCATACATTACAGTGGCGAAGTACACTCGATATCTGCTTTAATGAACCACAGTTTAGTGAATTTCTTGGCTTTTCTTATTAAAATTGGCTAGACTACAATTTCCATATAATATTTTTATTAAAATTGTATATAATGTTTTTAAAATTTCGGGTCAAAATAATTTTGTTATATAAATTTAAGCGTGAATATTTAGCTAAAGAATTTGAATTATTATTGTAATTGAATTATAATTGGTTATTCGTCTTAGCTGATGGATATTAAAACTCATTTCGATTCTGAGCTAAGGTAGTTTTTTAATTGGTTTTAAATAATAATAATATATTCTTATAATATTTTATTCTGTTTTTATGATGCGCTTAATTTATATTTAATGTACTATGGTCACTTAATATTGATTATCAAAAACGTTCTATAATATTATGATCAGTAGTTTGAACTATGCATTATTATCTTTATTATTAATATTAATATCGTGATTTTATCAAATATGGTTTAAAGCTTATATAACGGTAAATAACACTGTTCCTACAATCGATTTTCAAACTACAAACTAATTTGTTTACGTTAATGTAAACGTTTGCAATGTTAGTATGGTATTCTTCTTGAAAAAAATTATATTCAATAGACGATAAACTAATATACACAAAACAGTATTAATTTTGGTGCTTTGTTAATTATAATTTTGTTATAAATTATATTTCATAGGCATTCCTATAGTTTAGTAAATTCACATTCCTACACACAGGCCTAAATAGAAATCAACATTGTTTTGTATATATATATATATATAAACTTATCATGCACATATATATATATATATATATATATATAAAGGTTTTGCTACAATTGCCTACCGTCCAATCGTCAAGTGCGTATCCCAAACACTTGTAAATAAGGGACCACTAAAACTTTTATTCGTCCATTGAATCGAGACTACTGCTGGCTGAATAATAATTATGTTAAAGTGTTTCTAGCTACATATATAATATAGTAGATTAATTCCAAGGATTTTTTTCATGATAGTATAACTAAATGTATTATTACTTTTTTTTCAGGTAACTGCGACTTTTATCCTATCTGTATATATGTATATATTTAGGTATTAAGGTATTATGTCAGGTGCTATTCGCTATTTTGTATAGTAATTTTTCAACAAAACGTTTTTTATTTTAAATTTAAATATCATTTTTAATCTTGGACTGTTGACATAATATTATACGGACACATTTATCTACTCTTGATATACATAATATAGTTATGCGGTCTAAATTTGTTTGTTTAGTTACCAAAAATGATAGTCAGTTTAGATAATAAATTGATTTCTTTAATCATATTTACTGTTAAGTTCAACTTTTCAAATTTATTTTGAAAGTATGGTCTGATTAATAATTAATATTTAATTCTTGTTTATAACTTATTACTTTTTGAATTATATTTTTAGTTCACCTTAAGAATTTTAAAATTTAAAATCTTCTCTTTCTAAAGGGATACGAGTGGTTGTTTTTAAAATTTGACCCATATTTATTTAAAAATTTAAATATTGTACAAAATCGGAATTGTGCTTTTATTGGTCAGTTTAATGATCATATATTTCAATTATAGTACAATTATATTTGATAGATATTTCGTATGAACTACTAAGTGAAAGCGTTACAATTTTATTTTTCTCTCGGAGTACCTATAACAATATTACTATAGTTGAATTGTATTACTAAACATGAAAATAATAAATTCTAAAGTTAATAATTTTATTTTGTATGTTTTGTATTAGTTATTTATTGATCAGTTAATATACTAATGTTGTATAATGTGTATTATATTATCTTATACCATAAAGATTAAATGCTATTCTAAAATGGTTAGGTAAATACATTCTAGTATTATACGTTATGTTCTATTAAACAAATAATATTAATGCATAAACGTTGATTTTTATCTAAAGTGCCAGAAACATACAGAAAAGCACTTATATTCTAGTGAGTGATCTTACTCAACCGACCGTACTAGGGTTTATAGTTGAAAGTATTCTAGTTGATATATGACTTTGACGAAAAGACCATAAGAACTAAGAGTTAATTCATTATATATTTTTGAAGATAAAGTATATATTGCTTATGACATGGGTTTGATTTGAAATTTCATCATAAATCTGAATATTTTTTTTTGTTTTTGATAAAATATCAAAACAAATATAATATACATACAATTCTTTTTTGCGATTCATAAGGTCACATAGGTATCAATAAGATTATTTATTTTTCATAACTAAATATAATTTGTACAACAAAATAGCTTGTTAAAATAGATTCCGAGCGTGATGGTCAAGAGGACCGACGTTGCTTTAACTTTTTGTTTCTATAAATACATTTTAGTCTTATAATAATAGAAAGTAAAATAAGGTAACATAAAAGTTTCAGACAACACGTGTATAACAATCGATAAGGATAAAGATAAACAAATACGAAAATGGTATAAAAAAATAGTTTTTATCAAGGAAAAATTGACATTAGTAGTTCAGAAAAATCATGAAAATGCGCAAATATATAGTGGGTACCTACATTTGTCGGTAACATCCATATCTAGTTATCAAAACATGAATATTGGAAAGTACGATAGAATATCATGGTTTCTTCAAATTTTTTTTTGTTGACTTGCTTCTTGGGGTTCGTCCTTTTACTTAATTCCCTCACATAACATCTCCGATTATAAATATTTTGGGTACCTATACTCGATATGTGTTCGATGCTCAGATTTCTACGAAAAATAAAAACTTTTCATTCTTTGTTGAGTTGAAATGCTATGTTTTATTGGGTTTTCAATACTCTAATATGGATGGATCCTCTATCACTTATTTTTTAGCCACGGTGTCACCTATTCGTTATATTTTTAATAAAATAATAAAATGTCAAATAAAACGAATCGTATCGGACACTTTTATGTGGAGCTAATGTTATCCTTTTACGTGTCATTCGATTCAAAACGTGTAACGATGTATGTATCAAATATTAGAATTGCAAAATATGACTTATTATTTTGCGAAACAATGTCGAATTCACTATAAAATTTAAAGGCTATTTAAATGCATGAATGCATTTCCCTTTTAAATCCCAGCATTTGTGTTTCTATATAAATAATGCAGGTGTTGGGTGCAGTGTATATTTTGATTTTTACAAGAATGTTATTGAACCAAACATTACTAAGGTATCGACGTACGTATGTATATCATTACATGAAAAGCTATAACTAGAATTTCACGGGTATTTCACTACTGAAGTATACAATATACATATTTATTTATACATTTCAGAAATAAAACTTTTTGATTTTTTACTTTAACTGTTCTGACAAACAACTAGCTTTTGAAACTAACTTTTAGTTTAACTATACTTTTTGTTCTCGCTGAAAACCATAATACGTACATGGCGTGGTTTGTAGTACAACACACGTCTTTGTAGTATGTAACATACTTCACAAAAATTAATTTAACTTTTAAATTTATTCTAACCATATGATAAAGTATAATAAAAATAAAAGTTTAAGCTAAAATCATACATCCGGTTAACGTGTCATAAGATAACCAATCACGCATGCATTAATGTATTTACCGATACTATTATTGTAATTAATAATTTTCTAGTATAAATTACAATTAATACGTTTTGTCATTCAGTTACTTTAAGAGGAGAATCAGAGTAAACTGCGATAAGTCATATGGTATGTTAATCATTTTTATTGTTAAACTATGTTTACGGAAATGTAAAGACATTTTTGTATACGTTGAAATTATACTTTACATATGACGCGTATGTACAATACCTACCTACCAATATAAGAGTAGGCACCATAATACTTAAATTAAATTATTAACAATATCATGATGTAGAATAATTCAACTTTTTTGTGCCATTCAAACAACTATATAATTTACTTATGAAATGTTGGTATATATATGCTTATCTATTAATTTATAAACAAACGCTATTTTTTTAAATAAAATCTTAAATTTTTAGTATCTATTTGTGATTTTGATTAAAATACGAGAAGGTAGTGAAATTGTTTACACGTTTTATATTTAACAGTCAAATCAAATACACGTTGTTGATTGCTGCATGATAATAATATGTGTATCGTAAATACTCGATCTATCCAAACAAACGTTATGTGATTTATATCTTTCTCTTAAAATCGATTGATCCACGCGTATTCATCAATATAACTTTGTAGAATTCTAAACGGATAAAATATCCGAAATATATAGAATCGTTTTAGCCTAGATTTCTGTTCAATATTAACAATTAGACGATATAAATTAATTCCTCGTTTTGGCCATTGTAACGCTTGACTTAAACTATACAGCGGTAATATTCATGAATTAAACACGAACGCAACCATTTTAGTTTTGAATAAATGGTATGAATTAACAACAAAAGAAAATGACTAAGCTTTTGGAAAATGAGCGATAGAGATAAGTGTAATATAAAAAGGAATTTAAAAGTTTTTGGCGGTTATTCCTTTTGTTCCCTTGATTTATGAAACAAACTCTGATGTAGTATAAACATTTCTGAAAAATGGTCATTACCAAGTACCAATATAGTTGTTTATTGCACAACATCGTACTGTAATGAATTGATCAAATATTTACAAGAATAACTAATAAAATTGAATAACATAATAAGTTGCAGGTCATTAAATCGAACATTCAATTTTAAAATTTATTTTATTTAATAGTTAGTAGTTACTTATACATTTTAACATTTCTTAGGCTATGTATTTGGTAAAACGTTACAATCTTAATATTATAAAATAAATTGAACAAGATTGCATATAGGTACCTACTTCTTACTATTATCTATTCGTACACACATTTAACTTTAGTCTGTTCAGATAGAACGTACATTCCAATACGGCAATATAAACAAATAATTTATTATCATTAGTTTTGTAATTAAACAAACAGCTAGAAAATCCAAATTAAAAATGTTAAATGATGCATAGTAGAAATTGTTACAGGAAAAACAACTTTTCGGTCGTTTTAATGTTCTAGTATACGAGGTGTGGCTATTAAATAACGAGATTATCGATTTAGCGATAAGCCGCTTGCAGATAAGGGAATAATATTAGTATATTTATAATCTACAAATATTACTGCATTAAACAATACCAGTTTGGTTAGTTTCCGTTTAGTCGTACAATGCATGAAGCTAAGAACACAATATATGTTAAAATTCCAAGTACTTCAAAATTGAAATTATTTTCGTAACCGTTCTACGGCTTTTAATAATGAATTAGTGGGTTGAGGTGATACGATCGTTGTTATTTTTTATTACTATTTACGTCACACCCAGTCTACGCTCGAAGTCGGATCAATGAACGGCGTGACGTCAGACTAAGCAAGACATGCTTATATTGTGTATATATTTAGAAACATAATGTTGTGTGTTATTATTCGGCCGACACCCCTTAAACTTATGAATGAGAATAACCCTTGATATTTGTTTTTTTTTTTAACAGTTTAAATCCTCTGTTTTCTTTTTGTAGAGGCCAAATAAAAATGTAACTATTTGTTATATTTGTTTGAGTGCACCTACCTCTGATCTTAAGTGAAACACGTGTAATTTTTCGTCGTAGATTATTGTAAAATTGTTGTTATATATAAGATTGTAAGCTCTATCTAATTTCAGGAAAGGATAATATTTTCAGACAGTTCAATATTTTCTTTTAATTTAACGTTTCAATTCTTTCGAAAACAATTTTTTAATCCGATTTAAATAAATAGTATTATCCTAGGTAAATACAAAGTGTCAATCCTCGCAGTTTATAAGTACAGTCACGAATCCAGGGGAGACTGAGTAGCTATAACTCTCCCTTTTGATATATATATATAT
>JACXSJ010002447.1:24963-45274 GCA_014851325.1 Pentalonia nigronervosa | reverse complement strand
ATAATTTTTTACTTATTTATTAACATTTTCTTTATTTTTATAGATTATTAATATTGTAAATGAAAAATTTTACAAAATGGTGTAAGAAATTCGATATTCATAATACATAATTTAATACAATAGTGTTACGTTTTTATCCAAGGTAGTCTGATAATATTATCAAATTGTTAAACACAATATAAATTTACTCAATATAGGTAAATAACCGGTTGCCAGTAGACAGTAACTGTATTATTATTAAAACAATATATGTACATTCTATCTACATTTAAATTTTAAACGGATAAAATTTTAAACTATAAATTTATACTTAACATATTTATTTTCCTAAATAATAAGCTTTAATGTTTACACGAATTAAATAGCAGGTGCTTATATTATGAATTCGGAGACTTAACTGTGAACATGTTTTGGTAATGGTGAATGAAATATGAAATATTATACTCGTATAATGTATGTTCTTTTACACTTCATGCCGGAGTAATATACTTAGTATTTGAAAACAAAAAGATTTTGTATCGCTGCCAATGATAACCAACATTTTTTACTGTAAATTGTTAAGATAATGTTTTTAAAAATGATGTATCTAAATCAAAAATTAGAAGTAGTAGTTTCTGAGTTATTAAAATTGCATAGGTATACTCGTAATTAAAGATAATAACCCGTAAAAGTTAAAAATGGTTTTTTAAAATTAAAATAAAGTACTTACAATAGATTTAATATTCAATTTAGTATTTATTATACATGAATAATTTTTACAAATCATAAAATATTGATAACTTAATATTATTATAGTTTTCAAATCATCGTATAGTTCCTATATCTTTCTTGTACACAAAGTTGAATAACTCAAAAACTACTTATTCGATTTATGATTTATACTCATCAAAATTGTCATAAAACTCATCTGTTTAATAATTTACAGGGAAAAAATAGTGGTATCATATTGAAAATAAAGTCCTTAAGTATAGGCACTTAAGAATTCCAAAATTCAGGATTTGAATAAATTTATTATTAAAAAAAAATTAAGTTTAAACATACTCAGTTAATTATGCCGTATATGATATTATACTATGCATATTATTCTTAATGAGCCGGACAAATTTTATCTTACGCAATGTATAATTTTTGATACTTTGTATAAAAAAATAAAAATATCATTTTACTGTTGAATTGATATAAAATTTGTGGACTACCGTTTTACAAAAAATATTAACATCTTATGAGTAGGTAGGTTTAAATATTTCGCTGTAGTATTGTTTTTTATTTTTGAAAACGATTACCATCATGACATCATCCATATACATTTTCACATGTTGACAAATATTCAAAATATTCATTGTATTTTATTCTCAAATCAAAACATATTTACTGACAAGTGATATTGATATAATACACAATACATATGAAATTAATGATGCATATTTTTATTTATTACTATTCACTAATATATTTGTTGAATAAAAATCGTACATTAAAAAACAGATAACTTTATTTCAATTTCAAAACTAAAATTAAAATAAAAGATTTTAAAATGTATATAGATACACCCACTACAAGTGAATGTCTTTTATAATATATTTTTTTGATCTAATGATTTATTAGTGTTTATTTATATATTGTGTAGGTAGTATAAATATATATTGTATTTATTTATTTATTTTTCTCCCTACAATCGTAGGATGATAGATGTGGGCAGCATAAAGTGTTAATTTAATTTATTTGATTCAATGTATTATTAGTTTATTGTAATAATTATCCCTAACTGAAAATATACAGTCATTACATTTTAAGTATCTAAGAAAAATTTTAATTTATAAATAATTATAACTATTCAAGTACACTGGACATGTGTACTGGAAAAAATTTACTCTAAGTAAATGTCAAATAAAATAAAATTGAAGAAGAAAGGAAAAAACATAACATACCAATGAACTTATACGAGATAATCGGACCTGACTGCCAACCAGAAAGCATCTCGTAATTTCTCAAGACTATAAAAATTGATAAAAACATTAAATAATTAAATAGTTATAAGTCATTATTATAGTAACTCGTATCAAATGTATGTATAATGTTTAAATCTACAAAGCTAATGGCCTATGCTACCAATGCTATAATGAACAATTAAAAGAAAAATATTGTCCTAGGTACCTATCTACAATTATAATAAACACAATTTTATTTTGATTTTTACAAATTATAACTTTTATAACATTATAACTAGCTATGTTAAATTATAACTTATAATAAAAATTAAAAACCTAATACCGATTATCATAATCATAATATCATTGAAATATATTAGCGTTTATTAAACGTATATTGGTACCTACAACCTACCATTACTAATCACAATGTCATATACAAAAGTATTAATATTTATTAATGACTTAAATTCTATTAAAATAAAATGAATTTATGTTTAGCTTTCAGAGCATAAGCTATAATATACAACTTTTATTTTATATACAACTCAAAGGTAGGTCAACTAATTTTGGTCTCTATACATGGATGGAAACATTTTGATGCAATATAATGCTACGAAAATATGCTTTTATTCTTTAAAATATTTACATTACTTAATATAGTTTATAAAATTACTGTATTCCATTGACTAGGTACCACGAGGATCATTTTCATCAGTCAGCAGAATATTTAAGGGAACATGAGAAGTAATTTCATCCCTCACAGCTATTCTGCCGTTTCGGGGCCCATAGAGTCATATAGTGCCCTAGGCAGTTACCGTTAAAAACCTTTACAATCAGACTCACTGTTATAGTGTTATCTGTTGATGAAAACGCTTCATTTAGTATTAAAATATTTGCATTTTCCTATGAGTAATTAAATATTATAGTTGTGCTATAGATAGATTAAAAAAAAATGCCGTATCCCAAGTGGTCAATACATTGAATAAGTGTGGCAGTCGACATGTTTTAAAATTACCAAACTATGTACTTGCATTTTACATAAGTTGTGCAATCGGAAAAAAACCGAGGTTATGATGTATATTGTAGTTCTCAAAATAAATATTTGACTTCTAAACATTTCGATAAATGTAAAATATTTAATTTTAGACATAAATAATAAATGTGTAAATTTAATGCATTTAAAATTTAAATATTATCATACAAGGTGATTATTCAACATAATAAAACTATTAAATATTTTTACATATTTTTAAAACGTTTGTAGGTATTCACTTTCTGTAAATTTTACAAAAACAACGAATTATGCAAGTGATTTAGAGCGGACCTTACTTTTTTTCCAAAAATAAATTCATATTTCATATTTTGTATTGATTATTCGATTTTCTTGAAAAATACTGAATTTTTTTCACCTAAATATCTACCATTGGTTATAAATACTAGTATTTATAATCAATATAAATACCTATTAATTGTTTATTATTTTTATATAGGTATTAACATACATTTTGTATAGTTATTAGTTATAACAAACATAGTAGTAGCTATATATATATATATATATATAAGTGACCTAATACGTCATACGGATATTATACGTGTTCAAAGCTATTGTTCATAATAACTTTTTTATACAAATTTTCGAGTAATAAATTATTAATAATTATCGGGAGCTTAAAGTGTTTAAACAACTGTAGTAAAATCTTCTATACTGCAGGCGCACTATTCGCTTTCAAAGTGCATTGCATTTAAATTACAAATTTCTTATTTATCTAAAACGATACGGTTTTTGCTGTATACATATAAGTATTTACTTTTTTTATTATTAATGTTCGTGCCACTGACATATTTTTATATTTTTAAAAAGACGTCAGCAAAAATTCCAGACCGTGACATCCTAGAATACATTAAATAAAATATTAACGACTTCCAAGTTCCATTATATTATAATATATCCCCGTGCAGATAAATTCTAAAGAAATTATTCATATGACAAAAACGCGCTTGTGTGCGCGTAATACATATGCGTATATTGCTTCTCTGTTTCACATATTTAACACATAATAGATTTTAAACTTATAAAGACTTACCGTTGACTATTGTAATTTATTTATATATATGTAATTAATAATAATGTCAACTCATTACATAGTGATTAAAATCGATTAAGAATAATAAGCAGTGTTGATTAAGCATAATGCTTAATCACTGTTAACGAACTGGACGATTTGATACTTATTTAATTAAAGACTGTTATGTGAATTGAATTTTTTTTAATACCCAACGATCCATATATTTTTTAAACTGTATAATTAGTATAAATTAATATACCTAACTATAATAAATGGTTTCATTTTTAAACGGCCAAAAAATCATTATTTTCAAGTCATAACCACAAGAATATTTAATATTGTTACAACAAAAACTATTAACACTATTTCGTTAAAAAGTAATATTCCAAGATAACTAAATGCAGGAAATAAATTGTATGTTTATAAATAAAAACGATGGCACCTACACAAATTAAACTGTACATTTTAACACTGAGGACGTTCATGTTTCAGTGACATACTTAATTTTGTGGTCGACACGCTTCATGTTCACGAACACATGTCAAATCATTATATATTTGAATAGGTACTGCCATACTGGGTATATGGTTACTTAAAAAAGATATACAAAAAATAATAAAAGCAACAATGAATCAAACTGTTTATCTAACTGTATAAATCATAGTTGCATTGTTGATACATTTTTAGAAAAATTATGTAAATACAAAAATGTTTAATACTAAGATAACGATATAATTTTGTTTTGTAAATTGCATTGTACTAAACAATTTTTATTTTAATTAATATAAATTTATTTCTAATTCTATTATACTATAAAACCAGTAAATTCACCACTCCGCTCAAAATCTCAAAAAAATACTAAATGGACAAGTATTTCATTCAAATTTTAATAAAAATATAAAAATTTTATAGTATACATAAGTGTCATGTGTCCCCCTTCTAGGTTTTTTTTATATTAGTTTGTAACTGTATTTTTAGTATATATAGAAATACCTAATATTATTAATTTGTTTAATATAAAGTGACTCTATGAGGAATAATATGTTTTATTTGTTTTATTTGACGCTGTCGCGATTTGTGTCATATCATCATATAAAGTTACTATTGTTTGATATCACCTCACCACCGAGCTGTATTCAATATTTATCATTCTATCACCAGGCGACTTTACGTCCATAAAATTTCAATATTCATGATTGATATTTCTCTGTATCTCGATATCATTCGTGTAGGTTAGTCTAGTGTTCGATCTACTTATGAAAAAAGATAAATAAATTTTATAATATCTGAAATTGTATATTTTATTTTATTATAATCATGTTAGTATGTTGTCGGATTGTCATTATATATTGTAGGTACCCAACACCTAGATATATGTATCTTTAAATGCGTTATTACAAAAGTTATAAACTTAATTTAAAATAAGTACTGATTTTTAATTACATTTAAATTAATTAATTTTAATGAGTCATTGCCCGTAATATTTAATACTAGTATTATATTTTTACAACAAAAACATCGTTAAAGTAAATAAAATATGTGACATTTAAGAATATTTTTTAATTTTCTTATTTTTTATTCGCGTGTACTTATGAAATATTTATTATTGACTATGCTTTTAGTAATTAAAAGCAATATAGATACTTATTATTATTTATTTTTATTTGAAAGTTTTGTAACGGTGTATACTGTTTAGGAAATATCAAAGTATCAAAGACCCGCTCCGGTGGCGGGGTAATTAATTTTATACAACATGGTGGTAATAGATTTCTAAATTCGTTTATTAATTTTGTTATAATTTAGTTTACTTGTCATATATTATTATAATTAAAATAAAATTATTAGACGAATATGCATATTTTATAGCAAAAAAAAAAAAAACATAAATGTATAATAAAGTCAAAACAAACACCTCGGTCACTCACGTTTCACTTGTCAACCATTACACATAATTGGTAATTGCGTTAGATATACCTATTAAATTCCATTATTTTCTGGCAATTTTATGTGGTGGCGACAAGTGCCGAAAACGTTATTTCAATTAGTTTTATTTCGATATAGCTGGTATTGTTTTTAAAAATGTAATTATGAAATAATAATAATGATTATTAAGAGTTTAAGAAGCAGTGTAGGCCAGGCCTAGCAAGCCTTTCCGTGAGCATGCCACTGCAGCGGCACTACATATATTATACAAACTACACTTTTGTAGTCTACTTGATAAAATAATATTCAACATTTATTTAAAAATGTTGAATCTAATCATTACAATCATAAGCACAATATAATTAATTACTATACACTTTACAGTCTAGCTGTTATAATATGAGTTGTCGAACACTCCTTTATGAAGTCTAATTGAAATATCCATTTGGCATATGGCAAATATCTTTCAATATATGATTAATTATAATTACTATAAATAGTTAATAGCCTGTATTGTTATGTCAACTTATATTTTTCAATCATCCATCGATGACAAAATTAAGATATTTGACCCGGTAATTAAACTGTAAGTCTGTAAATTGTTGAGTCTTAAGTAGCTATAAGTATATAATATATTTTTAAGAAACCATATACGCACTAGTTTTTTAATAATGATAACATTGAATTTATATTTTGTACGAACCCTATATTGGATATTCTCGTTAATACGATACATTAAAACGTTATTGGTATCAAGTATAACAATTGTTTATGTATCCAAACCTAAAACCAATCATGTGTATAATGTATTTAATTATATGCATTTTTTTGTCGTATACATTTTGAACAATCTCGTCCAATCAATACTAATCGTAAAATATTTATGAAAACCATAGAAATATTTATGAAAATAAGACGTCATCTATTCGACACAAACATATGAGGTCTGAATAAACCATTTCTATAAATCAATAGCATTAAAAGTTGTTAAAGTCTAGTCACCTTAGTCTGTTCTGATTGCTCTGACCCGGATATATTTAACATATCGAAGCATTACAATATGAGCTCACATAGGAAAAAAGTTTCACATTACTGAAATTGATACAAACTAATAGTTACAATTTATGAAAATATATACATTAGTGCCTACTTACTTTATAGATATATTTATAATATGAACGAATCAGTAAAAATTATATTATGTTGTAACTAATGAATAGGTGTATAAATAGGTGACTTATAAATTATTAAATATAATATATTTAAAATTCTGAGTGGAGGGAGTGAACTATTGATTTTATGGTACAATTATGCGTTTTTATTTTCAATAATTAAGTACCTATATGGTAGTATGGTAAAAAAGTTTAGTATATTTTATAAAGAGGTGGTTTTGCGTGTAGTTTCCGAGAAAATAACAGAAAGAGAACTAAGGAAGTTATGTAAGTACCTATATCACTCGTTGGCGCTTTTAATAAAACCAGAAAACCTTTATCCCTCACGTTTCAACCACTGTATTATGATGTATGGTCGCATTTATCCATATAGATAACGTTGGATTATGATTTATAACTATATAGTGTATAGTATAATATACGAACATAGTATTCTATAATAATTATTATTTATAAGAATAACCGATTCTTTGAAACAAAAAAGCATATAAACGTCATAATAATAAAAAAAATATAATAATAATAATATTATATTATACCATTATAGTAGTTCATAATATTGGTACTAAAATCAAAAATATACTCTAAACCACCGAAAAATAATTAAAATCTTTAATTAGTTTTAAACAGTCTAATAATATTATATAATTATTATTTTATAGTATTATATTTAATCAAAATTAGTTATAAGAATTCTAAAAAATAAAAACTCAGTTGAAAGCCAATAGTTCAAACTTAAAAATGAATGTATTTTTTACATTAAAAATTACTTCTAAAGCTCTGTATCCGAGAGAACGTAGTTAATGTTTTTGCACAGTGATATAAAGAAAAACTTTCTTATTTTAATAACGTTTAAAATTAATCATTTGACCGGAAAATGGGGTTGTTCGTTTTTTATTTCATCAATACCAAATGGTGAAATCCATCTGTATTTTTTACTTCCATATTCTAGATAATTGTATTGGATTTTAGATGTCAATGAAATTTATTTAGCTAAGCATATTCAATATTGTAGATACATATAGTTTTAAATCTATACTTACAAATTATCTATATAAATATGTATTCTTTCCTCAAAAGTCTTATTCAGAGAAGGTACAGTAATAAAGTTAAAAAATATATGACAATATTACAGACTGAATATTGAATACGAATAAATAATTATACTTCAAACAAGTTATTTTTAAATGACTTGTAGGGATGTATAATATTAAAATTTGTTTGATATATAATCGACATGTATTATTCGTGGGACGATTGCAAGTCGAAAGAAACGTTTTATGCTTTTTTTTGTACTACCCTTCCTCCTCCAGGTGTTTTCAGAAAAAAACTACACATTGTAAAACCGATAATGCTCTTTACAGCATTTAAAACTTAAAAGTCCACGTGAAGTATGCGTTCTGTATACAACGGTAGGTGATTATTTACATAATAGTGGATCTGAGAGTAATACATTATAATATGGTTATAGACAATATTATAACAGCACTATGACAGTAAATTACATGCAGTGGAATGTCCAAATGCGAATAATGGTTCTGCTACACAAGCGCGTTGAAGATATTCATTATAGGTTTTTATATTATATTCTCTCGTCTTAACGAACGATGTATTATTTCAATACGAGTTTGTTGAATGAGAGCGAACAGTTCACCCTCGAGAGGGTTGTCTACTTGTCACCCTCTAAAGTTCACCAGATCACATCAGCAATGTTTATCGGTCCTCTCCCGAGCGTGACGCGCAATCGTTTTACTCGGTAAAAAATTCTTGTGGATGTAGGTCATCATAATTCTGAATTAATATTGTAATATGCAACGGTGCATTTATTTTATTAGATCGTGTGCGGATGGCCGAGGACCGCGAACCATATGCCCAAACGACAATTTATATTACCGAACAGAAACGGTGGAAATTGTACGCACTGAATTCGGTACCTACGTCACGTCGACGAAGGGTTACGACTTACGGGGGTGGACCGACGACAGGCATATTTTCCACGACACGTGTTTGGAACACGCGCAGGTAGGTATTTTTTATAATTGACGGGCTTGTAGTTTGTAGACAATAATATCGTATACATGTTGTATTATTGAAGATTATATTATATAGTATAGACGAACCGTAACGATTTTATACGAAGTACGAGACCGTAATTTTAAAAGAATATTTTCGTGGCTACACACTGTTATATTTTTGTGCAACGTTGAGTCATAAGTAGAAAAAAAAATTAATTAACCAATGGTACCCGACATCTAACAAGTTAATTACCATATACTGTCCATAATCAACGGTATTAGACAACCCATTAGACTTTCGTATTTTTCGGGAACACATCATAATAACGTAAGTATCGACCTCCCGTCGATACCGGCCACAGGGTATTATTATTATTATTTTTTTTTTTTAATATAAAGTGGCTGCAGGTAGGCGGGCGGGCAGACGCGCTTGTAAGTAGGTACCGTAATTAGGCGAGCGTATTACCTGTACGGGTGTGCGTGTGCCGAAGCACTGAGCAGCCGGTCGGCCACTGCCACTGCCACTGCTACTGTTACCGACGGTGCCACTGCCACTGCCACAGCCGCCGCCACCGGCGCCGTCGTCGTCGTCACCGCTGCTGCCACTACTGCCGCCGCCGACGCCGCCTCCGCGGTCGTCGTAGCCGTGGCCGCGTTCCGGTGCGGCGCGAGTTGCCGGTAATTTTCACGTCAGACCTCTGCAGCACAGACTGCAGCAGCTGTCGGTCCGTCCACGCCGGTTGCCGCCGTATGACATGTCTGCGGGCGGCCGGCTGTGGTCGTGTCGGAGGACTACGGGGTAACGGGCGGCGACGCGAAACGCACACTGCGTGTGGTGGTGCGACGGTGTGTGGCCAGGCCGTATTGTGCGGGTGGCGCCGCCGCCAACGCCGCAAAACGCCGTGCGGACGCGCTACGCCGCGCTACCCGCTACCCGACACGCGGCACCCACCCGCGCGTCACTTCAGCCCCACGGATCGATGGGGCTCCCCGGTCGTCACGCCAGAGTTCGCGTCGCGCGCTCCTTTCGCCTTCCCCGCCCGACCACTGAACACCACCCGACCACCGACACGCGCCGCCGGCTGGCCTTCCGGCAGCCGCACCGCCAAAGGTCCAGTGTGGCCAACCACACGGCTACACGGTATAAACCGTATCTGGGCGATTAAATATTAATACGAGTATAATAATACTATGTGTACATTCGCCGCAGTGTACGTATTGTATGCCGTGCGCGTTTGCCATTTGGCAAATATCTGAAAACTTATTCGCGTGCGCTCTTGGCAGCCTCTTGACGCAGCGTTGTCGCCGCCGACCCGTGTGCCGCGACATTTTTTTTATTAAATTTCAACGAAACGCACAAAAAATACATCTGGATCTGAATCTGACGGTGATCTACAAAATACAATAAAAACAAAGGGTGGACTGGGAATGAAAACCGGCCACGGGGAAACAAAAAAATTCGGCCCAAATGTTGGGCTAATGTAATAGCTTTATTTGATATTTCTTTCCTATTTCGTTTTAGTACTCACTAATAGACTACAGTTATTACTAAAAACATTGGCCCAAATTCATTGGAGCAGCCCAAATTTTCATCGGCCTAGTCATGGATCGCCCTAGCCATCCTTCCGTTCCTGAATATAAAAACAATTATTATTATTTTTACTTTATTGTTAATCTATACATGGCTATATGACATTTTTCATAAGTATAAGGTACATATATTTATTCCGAAATAAATCTTTCGTTTGCAATATAATAATATCTGCGAGATGTCATGTCGCTTACTTATTGTCATCGACCACAATACATACAGAGCGCCTATACTAAGACTTTTATAATTATTATAAATTGTTGTTAAGTTGTTGATAAGAAAACTAGTAGTCCGGTAAACGATATAAAATCTATATAAAATAATAGTGATCATATTGTACTAATAAATTTATATATATATTTTTAATTTTTTATATTTTTAGTGGATTGCACGAAGACGCGTTATTATTGATGTATGGGCCGCCAAGGGAAACCCGTGGATCCAAAGTTTTAGTATTAAACATTCAATAGCTATGAAAATATAATATTGTAATATATTCATAGCTATTGCATTCGATAAACTATTATTCTTAGAAAACTTAGTATACTAAAAATCATATGCCATATTTTAATTGTTTTTAGCAGTTTTCTCTTAAAACGCCACCGAAAAAAACGACCTGTTCGAAATACCACTAGTGTTAGAATTTTCAGCTAATAGATAAACGCTGCGTATTTGAGGTTTCCTGCCACCCCGAGGTGTATTAACCGGAAAAATGGCAAGCATGCGTTATACTATTATAGTAAAACCAATATAGGTCTCCGCCCACACTGCGCTTTGCATACTTAAAAGTTTTTCAGTCAACGGTTCGTCTTATACCGAGAAATATATTGTTCTATTTTTCATTTTGACAGCGTATATGGTTAATATTATTATTATTTTAAATTTGAACATGACAATATAATATAATATTTACAGTACGATAATACATTATAATATATTATTTTTATAAATAAATAATAACACGAGCGGGTCAAGTTGTCAAGCAGTGGTTCAAAAATGAAAATAGTTGAGAAAAATTTTTAATTTTCACAGAAGTTTTTTAAAATAATCTGTTGTTTACGTAATAATAATTTTAATAATAAGATGTATTTGTATAATTATCTACTCAAAAAAAAAAAAAAACCCGAAAATTAATTTAAGTAATTTTACAACAAATTATATTTTGCGATTTATTATTATAATATTTGTAATACTTAAATATTCAAATATACACATTTAAAAATTAATCTTCCCCGTTGCTATTACAACTGGTATTATTAAGTCGGGTTAACACACTTGCAACATTTGTGTGTAACCGTAATGCCGTTCCACGAGTTGTCAGTAAATGTTGATCGCATCAAAAGATGTTACGTCACGGCATTGTGTTACGTACAAATGTTGCAAGTGTGTACCCGGCTTTAGGATTAAACTCACTTTCGACTTCAAGCAACAATTCCTTGACACACGGATTGGTTATAGGTCCTTCAGGGTAGGCAAGACTTTCAAACACCAAGTGATCATTACAAAGAAACGAGCAAATATGAGCAACTGATGATGATATTTATGTTATCAGTAAATTGTGTTCTAAGTGATGGGGTTGAAAGCGTATAGGTTTACTATCGTATTATTTGTAACATTTTTCATTTCAATTATCACATACTGGTTAATAACAATCGTAAATTCATAGTAAGATTATTAAATATTACATTTGTGTCTTATCCAGTATAGATAAATCGATAATACCTCAATTTCATTTTATTTTAATTATCACAGAGTGTATACTGTTAAATGATATGATTATTATTAACAAAATATCATAGATTTTATGAAAAAAAACTATGTTTTGTCTACTTTAATTATTATTTTATGGATATACCTAATAATATGTTACTATAAGTTTTACATATATACACGGCTTAAGTAATATAGAAAACTGATTGATAACTGCGATAACTGATTAATTTTTGTTTTTATTTTTTTATTTATTTTTTGTGTACCTAGGTATAGTCCAAGTCTTGGCATAGCGTAAGCTAAAATGTGTGCGTTCTAATTTGCTGTTTTTATTCTTTTAATCCACGTTTGACATTATTGATTATTATAGTGATTATATAGATGCTAAGTACATCGTCATAAAACTACCAATGAAGTTTTGACCTTGATATATGTGGTTAGATTTGTAAATAAATTATGTACTACTTAGCATATACGCCCTAGCTGTGTAATAAACATATTATTGATGTTTAAAGCACCTTAGCGCGATACCCCTATTGGACTCCCAGCCCTATATATTTAAAGAAAAAAAGTTTAACACAGACCAGTCAGGGTATAAACTTGAGGAAATATATGTGTCAACTAAATAATCAGAAAATTCGACTAATTTTTCTGATAAAGGCTAAAATGATATCAGATCTTCAACAAAAGAAATCGTCTACTTCACTAGACGGTAGTAATAAGAGACCGAAAATTAAGTGAAGTCATTTTCTAATTTCTGAATTTGGATTCATATAATCCGGCTTTAATCCTAAATGTTGTATGCGTTTTTACCATGACTGAGTTAGATGAAATCTGCACCCCACGACTGTAATTAATGGCCAAACAACTTTAGAAACTACATATTTTTTATCGAAATGGGATACTATAATTGACGGATAATAATAATAATTAATAATTAATATAATAATTCATACGTTTTCAATGATTTGTTAGGAAGTAATGAAAACACAAATGGAATATAATGTCTATTTTTAACACAGTGAGTTGTAAAAAGTTGTAAAAAAATTTTCGTACAGTATTCAAAATTCAAATATTCTGTCTACGAAAATTTTATCTCGGGAACATAAAAATTTTAAATTTGTTTCTCTAGTAAAACATACTATATTTTCCGTCTCGTTGTTATATAATGGAAAATTCTCACCTTTGTAAGTATTTAATTGTAATAGTTTTAATGCTGAATGAACTTCAGAAATAGATTTTGGTAGTGGTGGAAGTGATTTTCTTCTCGTACGATAAATGCTTCTGCGAATGGAGTTTACATCGTTTTATGTTACATCAATGAGATTTGATTGAACTTCTTCTCGTATTAATTTTAACGAGCGTTTAGAAATTTCATCCACAGCTTTCCATTTTAAATTATTAGAAATGGTTACTTTTGTTAAATTTTTACGCGGCGAATGTTTGTGTTCGATAACCGATTTTAAAAGCATCATTTCATCTTCACTCATAAATAGCTTTGACGTACACGACTTTAATGTACATCGCCATTTTACATCCGTTTATATAATGCGATCTTTATAAAAAGTATAATTGTTCAAAACTAACAAAATGTTGTACTTTTAACTTTACACTCGCGAAATATTTTTCTATCGTGTTAACAATGTTAGTGCTTTTTGTCTACTAAAATGTACTTATCAATGACGTAGGTATACATCGTATCATATAATAATTTTTAACAACCATAAAAATACTAATAAAGATATAACAAATGATAATAACAAGCGTATTCTGATAAAGCCTAATATAATTGTCGTTACTTGTTATTTATATATCGGCTATCCACTTAAACGCCTTTAAAATTATGCGTTTTGGTAAAATCCTCGCTTTACTGTGAGTAGGCTATTATTATTAATACAATTTTCATTTTATCCATACTATTTGCATAATATATTATATTTATTATTTATTACAAAAAAACAATATCATATATAATTGCAAATATCAAAATTTATTTCTATCATTTTTTATTATTTTACTTTATTTTTATAAATAATTTTATATTTTATTTATTATATTTGTATATTTACCTCCCCTATTTTACGGGCTATATATTGCAATCGTGTATATATTAACATACGAGGGAAACTGGTACATTCGGTTAGGGACAACTGGTACATTTTGCTCTAAGTAGTTTTGGGGGGAATTGGTATAAAAGAAAGGTACTTTTGAGGGCAACTGGTACATGCCCCATTCTAAACCCGTCGCTTTGGAATTGTAAAGACCCGATATTATGATGAATATCATTAAATATCACAAATGGTATAATCATAATAGCATAGTACTGCGCGCAGATAACTAGATAATAATATAATATTAGAACTTAAATAATTATGTTGGTTCTTGTTTGTTATTGTTCCGCCACTGCGTCGTATAACATTTATCATCCCGCTGGGTTGCGTAATCCCTAGTACAGTTCAACGCGGTAGGCGGAGCTAGACCGAAATTACGAACCCTACGCCAGTTCAGAGATCTGCGCTGAATAGTAGTTGGTAATTTCTACGAATATTAGTAAAATGTACGTTTATTTATTAATTTAATGTGAATATTATCAATGTTTACAGCAATAAAGTATTTATCAAATAAATTATGTTAACAATAACATGTCATATTTCAAATATAAAATGTTTTGATGTATATTAATATATAAATATAATAGTATATACTATATAAGTATAAAGTATAGCCAAAATAGGTCTTCCAAAAATAAATTTAAAATTAAATATAAATGGATAATGATTTTTCATATTATCAATTTAAAAAAAAAAAATTACAGAAAAAAAAATATTAGTCTTCAGCCTACTTCAGCGCGTCGAAAAAACAACTAAATTTACTAATGCATCAAAAAGAATACAAGCAAGCCGTCCATAATACTCCAAAAAAATACTAAATACATCGAATAGAAAACAAATTTAGATGCTAACATATAAGTAAATAAACCTAAGAGAAAAAAAGTAAAAAACCATTTATGACATTATACTTCAAATAATTATTAACAATAATTTATATTAAATATCTATATAATATTATATTTTGTATATTTTTAAATTTTAACAGAGTATTTTTAAAAGTATACGATTCGCATAGTTCTCATAATAATATGAAAAATCATTATCTATTTATACTTAATTTTGCATTTATTTTTGGAAGATCTATATTTGACTATACTTTATACTTATATAGTATATACAATTATACTTATATATTAATACATTTTATATTTGAATTATGACATGTTATTATTAACATAATTTATTTGATAAATACTTTATTATCGTAAACATTGATAATATTTACATTAAATTAATAAATAAACATACATTTTATTAATGTTCATACAAATTACTAACTACTATTCAGCGCAGATCTCTGAACTGGCGTAGGGTTCGTAATTTTGATTTAGCTCCGCCTACCGCGTTGAACTGTATAAGATCCGAAATTAGGCGCGCCACCGGGGGTTGATCGATCGCTGTACTATGATATTTTTTATACACCGTTACACAATTTTCAAATAAAAGCAAATAATAATAAATTGTTTACAATTAATAGTAGCATTGTTAACAGCTTTATTAATATCTCATAGTTAAAAGTAAAAAAAATAAGATAGTATTATACAGATCTTCATTAAATGTCACACATTTTATTTATGTTTACGATATAATTTGTTGTAAAAATTGATTGCTTATAAAAAAAATTAGCATTGGCGACAATGCATTGATAACTTGTTTTTAGTTTTTTCCGATTATTATGAAAGGTTCCGGGGATTTGACAAGATCCAATTTACTTCATTTAACAAATTCATAAAAATTATTTTTAAATATTGTTAAAATAAGATAATAACGTTTGCAAGATAGGAACCCACTTTAAATTACACATACCTACAATATAACGATAATATGCAAGTCGACAACATACTAATATGATTAAAATTTAATAAAATAGAATTTCAAATATTATAAGAAGTATTTAACTTTTTTCCATAAATAGAATATTCACTAAACTAACCTACATGTAAGATATCATAAAAATACAGAGAAATATCGTTCATGAATATCGATATTTTAGATTGTGGATAAAAAATTGTACAAGGTTCGATAACTGGGCGATAACAAACAAGTACCTACCATATATTATTACAAATTATATGGATTATTTAGTTGGTTAAAGATTTATTAAAAATCAAATATATTTTAATTAATAATAAATTTGTTTATTAATATAAATAAGTAAGTATACTTTAATAGTTTTTTTTTGAGAAGTCTCAAAATTTTCTTTTGCACCAGGTTCAAAATTTGGCACTTGCTATATTATAGTAATTTATTTTTCCATTAGTAATATGGTAGGTTGCATTGATTTTTGTTGAAAGTATTACATTTATTAATTTATTAATATTTAATTATTATAATAGTACTTACTACCACCACCCACCACCACCTAACCAAAACCTGCGATGCGGTTGAAATATGCCAACATTTGGCTATAGGATTCGGTGTCACTGATTGTTCATTCTTTTTTTATTTAGGTATTTAATTTATATAAATAAAATAATAAACGCACGAACGTATGGACATATAATTAGATATGTCAGCAAACTATTGCACAATATTTTGTAGCTAATGTCATGTGCCAAGTTCTATAAGAAATGTATTGATATTATTATCAGTTGCGCAAATAAACACCGATAACATATTTTTGCTGACATAAGTTAGTAATTTTTATCATAGTTACGAGTATATCTTAATTGCATTATTTTTTTTTTTTAATGAAAACGCTATAATTATATTTTGTTTGGATGCCACGTAAAAAAAAATTCCTCGGACAATTTTTATGCATATTATTATATAAAGACATAGCATTATCATATATTAATTATTTGAAATAAAAAAGTAATATTAGATGTAGCAGCAATGAAGCTTCATTTATCAGTTATCGACCATAAAAAATAATCGTATTCATTTTTTTATAGCACGAAGTATTTAGATTTATATAGTATTTTTCTTAATAATTGTGATTACAACAATTAAATAATAATAATAAAAATAATGATGGAGTTTTATAAGCAAAAAAAAAAAACAGTAACAAATTATGTTTACTTATAATTCACTTATCCTTATGTTAGGCATTTTTTTGCAATGGTAAACTGTAGTAAACTTACCTCTCGTATTATTAACTAGTAATATCAAAATTAAAAGTCAAAATTTATAAAAAAAAAAAACATAATGCGGGTGAATACTTTTTGTAGGCTGCGGGTACTAATTAAATATTGTGTATAAGTAATATTAATCTATGCAACAATCAAAAGTCTTCTGAAAAGTACGAAGGAAACAGTGTAAGTCATTAATATAATTTCGTATATCTGAAGTCATGCCATACACGTCATGATCGAAAATCAGTGTTCTTTTTCATCGAGATAAAATTGATTTAAAATAAGTTCAATATTGTGTACATATGCGGGTCTGAGTGTAAATGCTACAGAATAGTAGGTAATAAATTAACCACGTCGCATAGTTTAAAATTTGGGTAAAAGTACATATCATTTATTCTGTCAATAGTCAACATTACGGCTTAATATAAATTAAGGCTTATAGCAGAGGTCTTCAACCTTTTTATACAGCGGGTCACATATTATTTTTTTTAAATCTTGCGGGTTGCATTCGTAGTAAAAACATGGATTTTATATAAAAATTCAGTTTTATTAAATTAGGTAGGTATTTAAAATTAGAAATTATTATTAAAACATATATAAATAAACAATTTTTTTTTAATTACAAATTTTTTATTTTATTTTTAATGTGAAAACTGACAATGTTTTTCACTAACTAATTTTTCGATATTTTGTTGGATCTGAGACGATGCAATCCTTAGTGAATTTTCCAAGTGAATGTCAGTTATCCGAGCTTTAGTTTTTGATTTGACAATTTTCATTCGTGAAAAAATTTGTTCACAAGTGTAAGTACTGCCAAAAAGCGACATCATTCTTAATGCGTTGTTTCGAAGATTAGGATACGTCTCCGTGTCAATATATTTCGAATAAAAAATTGAAAGCTCGGCATTATTGTACTTTTCTTTTAATATTGTATTGTTCTGTAAATCAATGATCTCCATTTGCACTATTAATGTAAATTTTTATTTTTGAAGGTACCTGTTTATTATAATTGTTGTGTCAAGTTTAAATTAACCATTGGATGATGATTATATACTTAAATTTTAAGCTTATAATTATTTACGTTTTAAACACAGGAAGTTAGCTATATAGCATGTCCGACAATGGTTGTTCATAAAATAATATAATAGGACAAAAATATAATTGAATACAATTATTCTTTGAAAGTTTGAACTGTAAAATATGTGTTTGATAAATGAGAGGTATTTGGTATATATAGCGTTTGGTATGTTCGATGTTTAAAATTTCCAAATTACTCCAATAATATTTCTTGGTCCAAAGCCAATTTTAATGCGTTGTCGCATAGAGGAAAACGACCGTTTCACATCAACACAGTTAAATTTATTGGAAGTATAATTTAAATTTGTATAAGTTATAAATACCGGTTTATCATACTCATTAATTTAAAAACTAAAAAGCGAAAAAATTAAAAATATTTAACTTGAAATTTAATGTTTTGATTAAATTGTTAAATTATTAAATTATTTAGTTAATATTTGTAGTTAAATATTGTATATTTTCTATATGTACCTATCTACAGTATAAATCTGTATTTATGAACCTCGGCAGTGTATAGCTATTAAAATACAATAAAAAGGTACGGTATACTATATGTAATAGAATTTTTAATTATTTATTGTCAATATCATTCAAATATTTAAATGTTTTTTTTATATATATTTATAATTTATATATTATTCAGAAAATTATAACCTACCTAAATTAAAATATAAAAATGTATATGTTTATGTATAATAATAAATAATAATATATACCTACGTTATACATAGGAAAAAATACAAAATAGATATATCAAATGTGCTTGTACCTATACACTAATTTTTTAACAGAATTTAAGTTATACTAAATCCCTTAATACTCCAGCTTGGTAACGCGGTGGATGACTAGGTAGTAAGTAATTAAAATGGTACAATTTAACACCATAAGGCATAAACATCCTTGCCTTGAAGTATTTCATAAATTTATTTTAACATTTTCAATTGTATATAATATTTGAATTAAAGTAAGACGCGTCATGTTATATTGATTTACTTGATTTTTCCTAAAACAAACCGTTTTATTCAAGAAATGTAATCAAAACCTAAATACACAAGCACAGTTCTTACTACATATTTTGAAAGTTTTTAGTTATTATTACTTGTTTCAAGTGCGAATTAAGCTCCATCTTGCACTCATTTACATAGGTACGAGGTAGGTAGGTATCTACTTATATTATAGACATAATCAATATTGTTGATAGCCTTGAAAAATGTTTTGTGCAATTTTATGTTTTTGAAACGTAATACATTTACTGCAAATCTGAAATTGTTGTGAAACCGTAGCCCATTAGCATAATCATTTTTATGTCAGGACATATTCAGTGAACATAGGATAATTTATTTGATATGACATTTGAACGTGAGCTGTACTTATTCTAGTTACTATAAATATATGATACATTAAAATTCTATCGGAAATAATTTAAGAATGTTATTTATAATTGTTTTCTTTGAATTGCGAACACTAAATATTTGACAATGAAGAAATAGCAAACTTAGTTTTATTTAAAATACACGATATTTGCACACTTACGTACTACATACCTACACTTATATAATAGTATAATACTTCTTATAAGGGTGATATTATACAAGTTTTGCATCTAAGATATTTTTTTAGTGTGGGTGGGGGGGGGGA